>VUQS01046868.1:12288-43042 GCA_015108495.1 Heterochromis multidens
ACTGGCATCTTTGTGAAGGGCCTGAGCCTCACTGGAGCTTCTACGTGAACCCTGAGGTTGAGGGTGGGTCTGGGCTTCTCCTGATCCACGTCTAGGAGTGTGTGATGCACCAGACACCCTCTGTGGTGCTTTCAGCTCTTTTGAGTCATACAGAGGTGCAGAAGTTTGAGACTGGGTTTGAATTGATTTAGGCCTGACTTGGACTTCACTAGAGTCTGGAGACACACTCTGAGTCTCAGCCTGAAGCTGAGATTCAGATTGCTTCTCACCAGACTCCCCAGGAGACTTCTTTGCTATGGTGTGCTCCTCAACCTGAGGCACAGATGGTGTTTGATGTTCTACCTGTGTTTCAGAGTGCTGTTCTGGTGGCCGAGCCTCAGTACTCTGTTCCTGCACCAGGGGCTGGGTTTTTGTCTGTGGCTGGGTCTGCTGGATTTGAGTTTCACTGGATCCCCTACGAGGACGGACAGGCACCACCTGAAGTTGAGGAGGTGACGGCTTTGCGTGCTCCACTGAGGGTTTCCTGCCTCTCTGCGGTCTTATAGGAGCTGCTGTCTTCACAGCTGAATTCTCAGCTGTTACTGCAACAGTGTCAGCAGCTACGGTTTCTTTGACTGCTGCACACACAACTTCTCCTTCTCCTGTTTCTTTCTTCTCTGTAATCTCAGGGGCAGCCGGTCTTGTTTCAACAACTTCTGTAATTTCTTTTGTTTCTGAGTCATCCTGTCCAGAACTCACTTTAATCTTATTTTCTTCTGCTTTAGCAGCTAAACTGGCACACTCTTCATCCTTCCTTACTACATCTAAAATTTGTATGCTTTCTAGAGCTGCAGCTGAGCTCTCTGTTAAAACTTCAGCAACCAAGCGTTCACTCTCTCTTTGAATTCTTTCATATGCTATCCTGTCTTCTGTTCTTTTGCTCAGCAGTACTTCTTCTCTTTGGCTGCCTGTGTTCTCACTCACTTGACTCTCTGCTTCTGCACCTCTGGCTGGGTTGTTGTTGAAACGTCTCTCCATCTCTGTCTCAGTCTGCTGGTCTGCTCTCTGGGCTACCTCTGTCTCTGTCACTCTGTCCACAGTGCCCACCCTTTCTGTCTCTGTCCCTCTGTCCACACTGCTGGCCCTCGGTCTCTGCGGATGGTCTGTCACCATTTCACCTTCTGTTTCTGTGACTTGGTTTACCCTTTCAGCCACAGGTGTCTCGGTCGTCTGATCCTGAGTGATGATGCTCTCGGTTAACGTGCCCCGTTCCATGCTGTTGGCTCTGGGCCTTGGTGGACTCACCACTGTTATCTCTGCCTCCATCTCTGTCACCTGGTCATGCGTGTCAGCTTTTCTAGTCACTGGTTCTTGATCTATACTTTCAGTCTGTGGTTTGGGTACACACACTTCAATGCAGATTTTATCAGTGTCTGTCCCCTGATCTATGGTACCAGGCGATTCTGTCTCTGTTTCTTGGTTGGTACAATCTATTCTTTCTGTCACTGTGCCTGTGTCAATGCTCTCTCTTCTTGGACGTTCATGTGCTTCTGCAGTACAAACCTCCACTCTCATTCCCTCACTCAATTGTAGTATTCTCTCCTCTTTTAGCTTGTTCTCCTCTATTTGTTTTTTCAAAAGAGCATTAGTTCTCTCCAGCTCTTGGCTAGCCTGAATAAGTTTAGTCTCCAGTATCGTTAGCTTATCCTGCAGCTTCTGCATACCATCCGGATCCCCAGGTTTTCCTTCTTTTGCTGCAGTCTCTGTTTCTTTTAAAGCCACTGTAAGTGATATTAATTCCTCCCCCGAAATGTCCCGTTCCAGTTTTTGCACTGCCTGCCCCAGTGGACTCTCTGTTTGTTTTTGTTTCTCAGGTTTTTCCAACTGTAGTAATTGTCTCTCCAGTTCTTGTGCTGACAAAACACCAATTTTTCTTTGTGCTGAGCTCTCCACTTCTGATGATAACACTTTCATTTTTTCTGTCCCACTTTGTTTCTCCTTGCCTGTTGCTTGCTTTGATGGCCCAAGTTTCGAATCGTCTAAACCTCCAGTGGGTTGAATCTTTAGAACTAACTTGATCTCCTCTGAAGGTCTCTGTCCTTGTGATTGATTATTTGTCCTAGGATCATAACTTGTTGGTACTGTAGTGGATGATGTGGAAACCTGGGCCTGGGCTTGTGCTTGTAGCTGAAGAAGCAGCCGCTCCCTCTCCTCCCTCAAAGAGCAGATCTGAGCTTTCAGTTCTGGGATGGTTTTGACCTGTTCTTCTAGCTCTCTGACCCGCTTCAGTGCAACAGTAATCTGCTGGTGAAGACCTGCCCGATCTTGGGGAACACAGCGTCTTTCTGTTACGTCTGGTGAGGCCCGGAACATGTTTTCTGTTGAGCCGTTTTCTGGTGTTCCCACAGTACGGTCTGGACTGCTTGAATCTGAACTTTTACGCTGCTGTAGAGTGATGGGCATGCTTGATGCTCTGAGCAGATTTGGCCGACTCTGAATCCCCCCAGTTTTGTCTTCAACACCACGAGCCCCCGCGCCTACTTCATCTCTGGGTTTAGTTGAAACATAGCCAGTTCCTTGACTGGTAGTCACCCTGCTGCTCTGGCTGGTAATCACGCCTTCATTTGCTCGGAAGTCAAAGATTTGTTGAACCTCTGTCACTCGTGATTTAGGCTTGGGACCCAAGGTGGATGTCCCAGACCATGTACTGTCCTTTTCCTTTGGGGGAGGCCTTACTCCATGCCCAGGAAGACTAAAATTTCTAGGTAGAGTGCTGAATTTAGGTGGGCCCTTTACCCTGCGCTGAATGTGGACTCTTTTGATTGTGTTGCCTTTTTCAATATCATCAACATACTTGAGGAAATCAAGATCCAGGTGGAAGCCATAGGGAGTCTCCACTGAGTAGGGCAGCTGCTTCCTCTGAACACCACCCTCACTGGCCTTGGACTGAAAGCCATTGGCTGTAAAGAATTAACATCAATAAATAAGTAATTAGTTGGTGCTTATTTTCATACTGCAGCTACTAGTAATAGTAATAGTAGCTGATATGAAAGAACTAAACACGTGCAATTAGTTTACAATAAGAACATGAACCAAATCACACATCATCAGCATTATTAATTCTTTTCACCCCCTTGTGCAAGCAGGCTGTACTGTGCTGAACACACAGTGCTTCATTATGTAAAACCTGATCACTTACTGGGAAGTAATTATCATACAGTGATTGCGCCAAAACAAACTAATCAGCATGTAAAATGCTGCTCATGCTGTGTCAACTTATGAATGCAGTATGAGATAGTGGGTGGTTATCACCTGAAGGAAATAAGCCCTTAGCTGTTTTTGGCCACATAAAAGGAACAGCAAGATAAAAGTTTCACCTTTTATGTCAGGAACTACATTATATATTGAAAAAAAATCTGAGTCTGACTTATTACGCTTCTCACAGTTGTAAAAAACGAAAAAGGGTTGCTGCACATGCTAGAAGCAAAGGGGATTGTTTGTTTAAATACAGGTTTGGTGACACTCACCACTTTTCTTGTCCATTATGGGAGGCAGAGTTCTCAGTCATCTACTTGTGTTTGCTACAGTTGGAGCTAGCAGCCTGGAAAAAAACAAAAATGAGAGAGACACATGAGAATCTGAAATACTGCCCACCAATATTATGCGAATAGAAAAAATTCTACAAGAATAAAATTTATGGCATTTACATCATCCCTGTAATTTTTTTTAATATCAGGAAAATGACAGATCTGTTAAATCAAACAAAACAAAAAAACAACGTGTGGTCCCTGTGGATAAAGGTCCAGAAAATGTTTCACAGTTAAGTTAATGTTACTGGTTTCCAAGAGTCCCATAATATTTTTCAATGATTCAGCAACCAAAAGGAGACAAAATGATTTCTCAGAGACACGATATTTGGTTGGTTTTATAAGAGCATAACTTTTGCTTGGCTACTGGGAAAAACAGGCAGACTTAAGTCAATCAATCAAAATTGTATTTGTGACATCTATTATACAAGTCAAATTTAATCAGTATTGAACATTACTGATAAATGCACAGGATGATCAAAAGTTGACTGAGGAACTGATATACAGTCATACTGTATATACGAAAAAGAAAAAAAACCAACCCCAATATGATTTCTAAAATGAAAAAGATCCATAAATACCTACACTACATTGAGTGTTTCTTCTCCTTCTCTCACCTCTTTTTACTCTCCCTGTGGTTCTTCACCACTCTGCATTTAATCATTAGTTATTATTAATCTCTGGCTCTTCCACAATGTGTCTTTTGTCCTGTCTCCCTCCCCTCACCCCCAACTGGTTGCAGCAGATAGCTGCCCCTCCCTGAGCCTGGTTCTGCTGGAGGTTTCTTCCTGTTTAAAGGGAGTTTTTCTTTCGCACTGTCACCAAGGGCTTGCTAATAGGGGATCGTCTGATTGTTGGGGTTTTCTCTGTATTATTGTAGGGTCTTTACCTTACAATACAAAGCACCTTGAGGCGACTGTTGTTTTGTTTTGGTGCTATATAAATAAAACTGAATTCAACTGAATTGAACTACTGTGCCTCATTTCTTTATATTTTGCTAGGAAAATGAAAACTAGGTGCAGGACTTAGTAAAACACTGCATGTTTAAAAATAAATATGCAATCACATATCGTACAGTCTTGGGTACTCTAGTGAAGAGAAAATCACATTAAGGTCTACCAAGAAAAAGCAAAAATTAATAGTACAGTGAAGTTAATTGCAGTGCCGCTATGCCCATTAGCTTAAATTCGCTTTGTCAACCTTTAGGAGCCATTTACGTCAGCACAACCGTGGAGAAGCCCACAAATGTTGGCCACTTTGCATCAATTGTTCCACATGGAGAAGCCAAGAAACCAGAGCTGATATCACTTATTTTTTTACAATTAGTTTATTGTGGAGTATACCTAAGTGAGAGAGAAAACAATTCAGAATATGGAGTCAAAACTTTTAAGGGCTTAAAGCTTCCTAATAAAACATCCAATACTTACAGTAAAAAAGGCAATTTGCCCAACTTTGAGTGAGTTGCACAGTTCAAATCCATATTAAATGAACACTTAAGCCCTTGCAGCTAAATATCAGCTCTAGGGCTATTTGGCAAATAGGCACACATTATTCATGCAATTTCCATGCAAATTTATGGCACTGTAGTGAATACCTTCTATGTAGAAGACATATAGCACATAAGTGCCAGAAGCTGTGGTTTAATAAGGACTGGAGTTCAAACATCAACATGTGAGGTAGCTTCAGAGGCTTAAATTAGCATTTTCATTATTTTTAGGAGGTCCACAACATTATATGTAGTAGATATATGTATGTACTAGAGATGAGTATTTTACACCTCTCACTAATGCACTGTATTGTATAATACCCCTGTCTATTGGTTTCAAGTTACTGCAGATAGCTGGTTCAATGGATACAGTTACAACGGTGCAACAGTGCATGCCATTTTTCTTGTTTTGATGCTGTTTTTAGACTCAAAGAAGATAAAAGTCTAGTGGGAATATGGAAACGCTGTCTTTTAAGAGGTAGTTTCCCCATTTGCGATGGCTTCTTTGATGTGTGAATGAGAACGCACAATACTGAAAAAAAAAAAAGTCTACCACACAAAGAATCTCAGTACTGACTAACCAGTTGTCATTTTTTGCTGGAGCAATTCAAATGATTTTATTTTTCTTAGCTTATCAAATTTTCAAGTAACCTTCTACCAAATTAAATTACATGTTTGTACCTTTGTACCACCAAGTGCTAAGATTATTTTGAAGTAAGTGCATAGTCTTGTCTATGTGAAAAAGCCGTGTTATGCAGTGTTGAGTGGGGACATACTGCAAGGCAAGCATTACATGAGATGGCAATATAATCAATCAAAATGACAGCCAGTCCACCCAGGGACCTAAACAGGAATTGTGACAAGCTCTATTTGGCCTCCTGTCCCCTCCTGCACAGACTGAGCCTTAACAATGAAAAGAAGAGGTGGCCTAGAGCAAAGTTGTTGTCTCAGTTACAGATGAACAGATAAACACACACACACAAAGAGAAACACTGATCATCTGACTGACAGTCACTGCACACGAGCTGACAGGGTGATGGCTACCATGGCAACCATTACAAATCCACTATTTCTGTGTGTCCCAGGAGTGAGAAAAGAGCCCAGGCATTCCTGACTCTTTGTGATGCTTAATGCAGCTACGATCACCTCGCTGTCCATAAGGCTTAATTAGCTGATTTGGGAGCAAAAGAATGATGCTCGTAATTGTCGAGTGAAGTACAGGCACACCCCAGTGGCAATTATACACAGTGGGCAGGCAACAAAACCCGCCTTAATTAGATCATTACCGAGAGACAGAGGTAGAGTGGAAGAAAATGGAGGAGGGACAAAAAGAAGAAGAAGTGCGAGTTAGGATGAAGTGTATGAGGAGAAAGAAGAAAAATAAAATCTTCAAATTGTCAAACAGGTTTGATAAGATTGGATGAGGAGGGCAGATGTGAAAAAAAAGACTTGAAAGAACTGCTACGGTTTTCCCGAAAGAGACAGAGTCTACCTGACCTTCCCTACAGTGGAGCTGAGAGGATTTTTTTTAAAGTTTCCTCTTTTAATTAAAGTCATTCCTAATGTGTGTGTGGTTAATGAAGGTATCAGAGCAACAGAAGGATCATGTTACATTAAGAAGGGTACTGTGGATGATTACCATAAATGATAAGCCATAATAATCAGTCTATAGTGTTTAATGCATAAAGTTTCTAAATTGCAGGCACTGTTATTTCAGCATAACTAGAAGATTATCCAGGTTAGACTAGTAATTAAATATTGGAAGCCCCTGGTGACACTGATGATGCACAATACACACTGGATTACAGTCATAATGAGTATGAGCTGAAAGCTCCAAAAGGCTATGCTAATCCAAATTGAAAGTATTTGCTAGAGGCCACACAAAGCTAAAAGGAGGCCACGGGTATGAGTGTTCAAAACTGTTTGTGTGTGTCAGCACCAATTTAGTCACTCTCTTTGTCAGTGTTTATTTATGTGTGTGTGTGCTAGCTCTGCTTTCAGCATGTAGGTTCGTATGTGTGTCCGGTTGAGTCACTGTTTGAATACTCCGTGTCTCTCACATTCACGTAACCCCTTAAAGGACATGCTGCAATCTCTCAACACCAATCCAATAAGCATGACAGCTGGCCGAGAGGCAGCGACGTTGGTAATGCAAAGAGTAATGACAGTACAGTAAATAACCCCGTACTGACAGCTGGGGGTTTTCATATGTCATCAGTATGGAAACCCCAACCACACTAAGATAGTTGTTTTTTTCTGCACAGACCCAGGAGAACAACCAAATGCTCACAATTGCATTGTAAAATATAAAAAAAATACCAAAGTTTATTTAGCAATATTAAAGATGCTTTTTTTCCTTTATGTGAGGCCATCAAATATGTGTACCCTGACTGCCACCCTTGTGAAATTATACACACAGCACTGACTCAGGGATTCACACATGCACATCAGGCAAACACATACAATTACTGGCGACTTAACCTACCAAGAAGCATTAATTGAATGTCATGGGTCATTACACTGGAGTGCCTGTGTACTGGAGATTGAATTAGTCGGATACACTGACACACAGCAGGACTGGATAGAAGACAGAACAGCAGGAAATGAGATTGGAGAGAGCGAGCAAGAGGTAAGAGGTGGGTGGATGGGAGACAGAGAAAAGTGGGTGAGAAAGTGAAAAAGAAGCAGAGATGGGAGTGGCAGTTGTACTCATATCTCATACACGCAGAGCAGCTTTACTCTTATGTTTCCCGCTCTTCCAGCTCTCCCAGCATCCCTTCTCTAATTTTCTGTCTCAAACTCTATCTCATAAAAAAAAAAAAAGTACCCATGAATTCACCACAATCTCGCATATACTCTGAAACGTTGTGCACTGACTGCAGCTGCCGCTTCAAACACAAGTGTTCATCAGCTGTGTGAAAGTGACATTAAAGAACTGCAAGCAGCAGCAGATGAAAGAATAACGAGCAGGCTGAGCAACAGTAACACATGTCCCAAGGTCTTATCACAGCCCTGACATGCATGGGACCAGCTATCTCTGTTTACCCTTGTACTACCCTGAGAATGCGAGCAGGACCATCCAGCTTAATGTGCCAACTCTCAGCCAGAGATGGAAACAAATTCAAGCAAGAGCACATGTGCAGACAAACACAGGGACACAGATAAAGACATGCATATGCAAACTACTTCTGTTAAAAGCTTACTGCAGCATAAGACTGCCAGAGTGCAATTTCAACAAGCATATTCATTCATATTGTGTATGTTCCACTAATATCACTATTACAATACAGAGAATGCTTAAGAAATGTAATTAGAACTGATTAAAACTGACTTTACCACCAGGCTGCTGAAAAACATAGCTTTTCCAAATAATAATTAAAAGAAAATCGGCCTCTGATGAGACGGTATTTATAATGAGTTATACACATCAGTGTATAACTTGGTTAAACCTATGTTTAGCTTTTTTTCTTTTTTAAAGTGTGATATTAAAAGAATGGTATGCATGAATACTAATCAAATATCAAGCTGTATTATTTACTGTGGAAGGTGAGGTGCCCTGTATATGACCAGCTAGCTTTTCTAGTTAAAATATGAGTTTCAAGAAGTGGTATACGTAGAAAATAAAATATACGTATTCTTTTGTGTGCATAGCACGTTGGTTCTGCCTCATGTAACATAGTGGTATCTAGGAATTAAAAATAAACAAAACAAAATAAAAAATATGTCGCTTTAACTACTCTGGTAGCTAATTTCACTTTTGTTGATAACTGGCATCGCCGGGTTATTTCACTGATACACTGGCTCCTCTCTGTTGGACATTTTAGCCTTTACAATCAGCCAGTGTTCATCTCGCTGTTATGAAAGCTCTCATCAAGTATGTTACTTTTTTCAGGAGGTTTCATTAAATCTGATGCTACCCATTTTGTGCTCATCTGTGTCACATTACAGATGCATTCCCTTTGATACGAGTGTGAGTGAAGGACGCAGCTGACAGTACAATTAGTTCAATCTGGTGAATTGCAGGTGCAGATAACAATTTTTGCATAATGACACACTACAGAATGAGGATGCTACTGTGCAACAAAGTGAGAAAACGAAGATTCACTGACAAGTCAACTGGGAACTGGAAAGTTTAGGCTTGCTGAACCAGATCAAAGGATGCTGTTAGCATCCAGATTATAAAGACTGAATTGGGAAACATTTATCTGATATTGCAGAGCTTAGTCTGTCTGTGCTCTGCAGGAACAGATCAATCTTCCTGCTCTACAAGAGCTATTTGAGTACAGTCTGGGCCATCCCACTCCAGTCTAAGATTATCTCTGTCTATGTATAGTGCATTACAGCAATAAGGTCCTACTATATTACATCTTCTGGTCCAATTTGTCTTTAATTTACTTCACTCCAGGCTTTTGGGTCCATTCTAGTTCATCTTCAGTCCTAATCCTGTATGATCTAGTCAAGTTCAGTTTAACAGCGTCTGCATTCAGCAGGGGCCAGATTGTTCCCCTTGTGCTAAACAACATCTGGCTTTCAACTCCAGAGAGAAAATGAGAGAGGGAACTTCTGTCTATGGGCTTCATTAAACAGTGGCAACATTTTCCCACAGGGCTGCAGTGAGCAAGCTATTATAGGTCAGTTAAAAGTGCCTATTTTTCTGTGGAAGAACTGAAAATTCAGGATATCGGCTTTATTGGACAGTTTAATAAAAATCCATCTTTGAATGGAGCACGAATTTTGATGTAGCTGTATTAAGAAAATGTCTGTACAATAGTGAGTACAATAGTTACCTCCAGTTATTGGTTGGTTATCAACAAAGTCCTTATAACGTCTCTGTTATCAGTTATTCACAGAATGAAGAAAAAAAAAAGTATTTTCTAAGCTCAGGGCAAACAGAAATTGGTTCTTATACAAAAAAAAGACCAAAAGGCACAAAGCAATGTTTTTGTGTCTTTTTTTTGTACACTTGGCAGTTTTTAGGACTCCACACAAAGAAATTTGTTTAAAAAGCATCAAATGCTGCAGACCCCGAGTATTGCACTTATCATTTACAGGATGTATTTGATAAATACTGAAGGACTGATCTTTCTGCCTAACTTTCCAAATGTTTCTGCCTTGCTGCTTTGTACCATGTAAGTAAACTAAAAATAAATTGTAAGAAGTCTCAGTCTTAGTAAATCTGATCATGTGGTTTCCTGAAAAACACACAAATTGCATAACTTACAGTCCAATAATATTTCACATTGAGATTTCGTTGGACCTAAACAACTAATTACAATGAACTAAAAATACACTGCATGTCAACAAGAGAAAACTGTGAAATTTAGTTTACCATTCAGCAATAAATGTGTCTACTCTACAATGCAACACAATAAATCTTGTCATTACCTCCGGCAAGGAGGTTTTGTTTTTGGTAGTATTTGGGTGTCATTCTGTCTGTAAACACGATAGCTCGAAAAGTTTTGAATGAATTCTGATAAAACTTTGTAGGGGTGTAGAGTGGAGTCATGTTAACAATCCATTAAAATTTGGCTTACATCCACCAAGGTCTTCAAGGTCAACTTTAATGATTTATTGGTCGAAAATTGACAAAAAGCCTTATAACTTAGAAACTATGATTCTTACAAGTGTGGTGTGTATTGTCAACATATAGAAAGTACTGTATAAAGATTTAAAATATCATATCAAATTTGACCTCTGACCTCTCCTTCAAGGTCAATAGGTTGATCAGAAGGTCAAAGTGATAATAATACTATAGAGCTAGAGATGTTTCTTACTGTCATTGTTTGTATTGTCAACATATAGGCGTATAGGGAATGATATATGGGGATTCTAAATATCACATTACTTTGGACCTCTGACCAAATTTCCATTTTTACTCAGTCTTATGACACTTAGTCTACAGCATAATTAGTTGTTTTCAAATACAGAAAGGGTGAGGGGGTTACAGAGTAAGTGGAGTGTTTTATCTGTAATAGTGTGGACATGACCTTACTGCAACCACCCCTGTCCTGCTTCTGCGTTGTCTGTCAAAGGACAGATAACGTTTACGCCACGCCTTCTCTGCAACTGCTTTTTATCTCTTCTATCTCCATATCCCATCTATCTCTTATTGTACAAGCTCTGTATGCCACCATATACATACTGAAAGCAGCTTCTCTTTTCCTCACGTTCTGTAGTGGTATTCCAAAAATGAGGAACAGTTGCAGGCTTTCATTAGCGATAAAGGAGGTGCCGTGCCATCTATTATTCATTCCAGTTGGAGATACGTTAGCATTATGGTTACTTCCACTCATGGATGTTAATGACGGCGGTGAAGCTAATTAGCATTTGGGTCATCTGACTATTGCTGTGTCAACAGTTGCTGAAAAGGAAGCTGACAAAAAAGGTACAAAAAGAGAGATTTGCAGAAATTGGAATAAATCTGTGACATTTGTCAGAAAGACAGATGGTATTAGGAATGTCTAAGGTTACGCAGTTGGGTTTTTAAAGGCTTAGATGGTCAAAGATAAAAAGGAGTGACACATGACAAACAGCAGAGAAGAGAAAAAGTGTGCTGTATGTTGCCATAGAAGAGCAGATCACTTACAGTGCTGTCACATTACATCCTCTTCCCCTCCCTTTGACAGGTAAAAGCAACTCTTTCTCTCTCACACACACAGCACAACATGCGTAAAATACTCAAGTGACAGTGTAAACGGTCCGAGATGTGTTTCTGTGAGCGTGTTAACATGAGTTATAAATAAATATGGGTCCCCTTGCTCATTAATTATGGCTTTCTACTTACACAGAAATACAGAAGGCACACACACACATAAGCACACATGCAGATTTGCATGTAATCAGGAAATTCTAACACAGTCGGGCGATCACGTAATAAGAGATTTGTGCGCAGAAGCACATGCAAACATGCATGCAAACACACAATTCTACCAGCGAGGAACAGTTGGCCTGAGACCAGCAGAATATAAGTCCAGGAAAGCAATTCAGTTCGGTATAACAGCACATTCTGCAGAACAAGCAGGAGGTCTCTGGAAAGAAATCAACACTTATAAATTCACACTCTATCAGTCTTAGCATGAGCTTCCTCTTGCACATACAGAAAAACACACATAGGTTGAGTATCTCATTGCTTATTTTACTGTGAGTGTGTGTTAATGCATTAATGTGTGCTGCCTCTTATTTCTCCTACCAAAGCTGTGTGGGGGAGCGCGAACATTCTTTGACCAGAACAATACTACCCTCTCTCTGTTACACACATGCACATTCTGTACATACAAACACATTCACGCTCCCCCTTTTTTCCACACTTTCTTTCTCACACATCCGAGGCTCAAACACATGTGACCTGTGTTCTAGACTGTAAAAATAGACTGGGGGAGAAGAAGAAAGAAGGCGAGGGGCTGCAGTTCAAATGGAACGAAAAAAGCAAGGCAAACAACGATGAATAATGGCAAATTGTTTATGAAACATGAAAGCTGAGAAAAAATGAAGAGTGGCAAGAAAAAAAAATCAAAGGATAAGTCAGGGAAAAAAAGGAGTTAATTCACAGGGGGCATTTTTTCTCTCACCTGCCATGTAGCTCTTCTCACCTCCTGTCCTTCCTGTTTCTGTGAATGCTACTGACCCTGTCTCTCTTAATATCAGCAGAGAAAGAAAGAGAAAAAACAGAAAAAAGGAGGGGAGGATGGGTGGGAAAGAGTGGATGTGTTGGCATATGGTGCTGAGATGTAGAAGGAGAGAAGAGAAGAGAAGAGAAGAGAAGAGAAGAGAAGAGAAGAGAAGAGAAGAGAAGAGAAGAGAAGAGAAGAGAAGAGAAGAGAAGAGAAGAGAAGAGAAGAGAAGAGAAGAGAAGAGAAGAGAAGAGAAGAGAAGATCAGTTGTCTCAGTGTGATAGATTCACCAGCCTCCCCGGTGCAACCAACTGGCCTAGAAAAAAATAACACCCTAACAGATAAATGGGCTCAACAGAAAACACACCAAAAAAAACACATACAGACACACAAGTACATGGTAATCAACCACCACAGCCTGTGTTGACAGCGCAGCAACTTCGAGTAGGCACAGAGATGCATGCTTGTAAAGCTCAGGAGCACAAATGAACACAAAACAACAGAACGGCAGAGGAGTCTTGTCTGTTTTTTAATTTATGCAACTTTTTATCTACAAGTTTGTGTTCATTCACGCACCTACTGTTGCATCCACACGTGTAGTTCTGGGCTGCATGCATGTGGATTAATGTCTGTGTATTCTGCCTGCGTGCACAAAGGCCTAACCTGCAGTGATCGCCCAATGTGTACCACTGTAATATTTATAGGAGGACTTAAAATTACCCCCCACTGTGTTGCCAAAGGGCCACACGAGAATGGCTTTGACCAGGTTGGGATCAAAATACTTCATATGCCCCAGACTATTGGGGCCGAGGTATCATATCTGTGAAATTTATCGAGTAAACCCCCAAGTTATCTCAGTCTGGCTCAATAACAAAAAGCAGTCTAATGAATAAACCAAGGCTAGCCCAGCTGGCTCTGTAGTGTAAATGAGGGAAATAATTAACTGCCTTTAAATAGGCTAACTGCCCAGGCTAATGGGTCCTATCTCTTATCTCACTCCTGCACCAATTCCTCAGTCCAACAATGCTAATTCCTCTATATGCGAATGTGGAACATTTCAAAAGCTCAAGAGCAGCTCTACATCACAGCACATGCAAAACAAAAAAAAATACTGCCAAATCACGTCTGGTGTTGGGTATAATTTCTTATAAACTAATCAGATTACATTTTTTGTAACTCAGAGGAATGAAATTTGTATAATAAGTGTATTTACTATAATAAATTCAGTAATCACACTAAAGTTACTAATCAAACAATTGTGTTGTCACTCAAGTTACATAAATTCATCAATTACATATGTACAATGGGCAGACTAAAAAAAAAAATCATCAACCGTGACCTTTTACTGTGCACTTGTGTAACAGTGTGACTTCAGCTTGTGTGGAGTGAGGAGACAAAAGTCTACACCTTTTCAGAAGTGGAGAAATCAATATTACTTTCCAGCTGAGCAGCCAAAGCTTGATTTTCAACAGGTGACAAAAGCAGTGATGAGCAGTCAGGCTTGTAGCATTGCGTTATTTCTACCTGTACCTGTTTCTAAAGTAGATTCACGGTGGTCACAACATTTTTCTCTGAAATGCTCTTTGGGCTGTCATTAATTCATCATAAATTGATCCTTCATCATATTCATCATAAATTACTTTATTACTTTCAGTAACTTAATGAGTTACTTTATAAAATGTTAACTAGTTCAATTCAATTCAATTTTATTTATATAGTGCCAAATTACAACAGTCGCCTCAAGGCAGTTTATATTGTAAGGTAAAGACCCTAGAATAATAAAGAAAACCCCAACAATCAGATGACCCCCTATGAGCAAGCATTTAGCGACAGTGGGACAGAAAAACTCACTTTTAACAGGAAGAAACCTCCAGCAGAACCAGGCTCAGTGAGGGGCAGCCATCTGTCGCAACCGGTTGGGGGTGAGGGAAACAAGTATTGTGTAATAAATTACTTTTTTTTAAGTAATGACCCTAACGTTGCACAAGAGCACACAAATATATAGAGAGCCCCAGAATCTTTATGGGGATATATAAAGCATAGGTGGAAACAATCTGTATGCATTGGTGTAACCTTTTCTCAGGTCAAAAGGGTACATTTTAAATTCTGGACACTAGCACTGCTGATACTTAAACTGCTAATGTGCACTTTGAACCACTTTGCTTGTTTTAATGGTGTTGTTTGGAATGACTAAGTGAATTTAAGAGAAGCACAACATGGGAGGATGTATGATGATTCTATAATTTTTGTGGATGTTGTGTTTAAAAATTAATGATAACTTCTTCCTTAAGGGTGATGACTTGCACAAGGAACCTTTGTCAGACAAACTCAGACAATGTTCACAGTTTCTGTGGCTAAATCCTTCCCTCTCTATATATGTCTAACACACTGCACACAATCAGCTCACATCCTTTCATCTAAAGCAGCGGACTGAAAGAGGGTGTGATGCGGCCTAGGGGGTTAAGCTTTTCCCTTCCCGATCACGAGTCAGTAGGGATCAGATCCCACCTCAGACCCTAAGGACGTCTCGAGAATCACTCTTCCCTTGTCTTTTTGTTGTATGTTGCAGTCGGTCCATCTTGTTTCCTCTTACGTTAAAAAAAAAGAATAAGAAAAATGTAACTTTAAAGTGCTGTGTAGTGAAGCAGACCATGGCTGGGAGTGAGCTGTTGCCTCAAGAGAGATTCAAATAACTCAATATTGTATTCATGCACAATTGAAGAGCAGCAAGAAATCAACAAGTGGACATGTGAAGCACCCTCAGTAGTGAAGTTCACATGGTTCGTGTGACTGTGTGACCTGAAGACAAGTTGGGAAAAAAACAGTTCCTGGTAAAGATGATGACCCCTCTCACACACACACATACAGTTTAAGTGATAATTGAAATCCTGCTTGCAACATGCAATAATTGATGTAACAGGGTCTGATGTCTCAGAGTGATGCTAAAAAACTACTTCATGCATTTATTACTTCAGGGCTCCACTATTGTAATTCAATTTTATCAGGTTGTCCTAAAAACTCCCTGAAAAGCCTTTAGTTGATCCAGAATGCTGCAGCGAGAGTACTGACAGGGACTAGAAAGAGAGAGCATATTTCTCCCATATTGGCTTCTCTTCATTGGCTCCCTGTTAAATCCACAATTGAATTTAAAATCCTTCTCCTCATACAAGGTCTTGAATAATCAGGCCCCATCTTATCTTAAAGACCTCATAGTACCATATCACCCCAATAGACCACTTCACTCTCTGACTGCTGGCTTACTTGTGGTTCCTAGATGGGAGCTTCCCAATATTCACTGAGCATTTCTTTTTCACTCTCTATGTGTTTATACACCACTCTAAATTTAATCATTAGTTATTATTCATCTCTGGCTCTCTTCCACAGTGTGTCTTTTGTCCTGTCGCTCTCCCCTCACTCCCAGCTGGTCACAGCAGATGGCTGCCCCTCTCTGAGCTTGGTTCTGCTGGAAGCTTCTTCCTGTTAAAAGGGAGTTTTTCCTTCCCACTGTCGCCAATTGCTTCCACATAGAGGATCATCTGATTGTTGGGGTTTTCCTTCTATTATTGTAGGGTCTTTACCTTACAATATAAAGCGCCTTTAGACGACTGTAATTTGGCGCTATATAAATAAAATTGAACTGAATTGAACAGTAAAGCTCGGGAATCCGGTGTGAACCATTTTAATTCAACTGGCCAACATTCATGTGTGGGGCATTTGTGACAAAGTCTTTTGTATATCAACAGTCTCAGTATTCCAGCTCAGGCAAAAACACACAGTTAAAATGTTAAAATAACAGCAGGCAGCATTATGTAAAGTCTGACACCCCAGGATTCTGCAAATGTATGTGTTTAAATATGAGTGGCTGTGTGTAAGTGTGAGAACATAAAAATGTTTTAACTGCTGCACTCCACAGTTCAGAATAACAGCTTGGAGTCATATACAGAATGTTTTCACAACTGTGGGAGTTAGAAAGAAAAAAAAAATCTGAAAAAACAAAAGCATTTGTAACATGCAGCATGTAATTATAACTAATGGTTAGTGGTCACCACCAGGCACTGCAGTCATCACTCACCATTACCTAAGACTCACGCAAGTCTTCACCTCACCTCTGATTGGGTTACACTGTCAAATATTTTAACTTAGTATGCACTTTTTTCATCATCTCAGTTCTGGGAACAGCAATTAAAATATTTTTATTATACTGTTAGGAACATTCCTGCTAATCAGTTTAAATGCCTGCTATGTCTCGCAAAATAATTTTGTATAACATTGTTACAGTTTTAGGAAACTGGCAGCCTGGAATTTATGCCAAGTCTTGCAACACACAATTATCCATGTGTCGTCTGCAGTATGTGTATGCGTGTGTCTGAGTGGGTTCAAGTGTGAAAAACCAAAAACTGTTTTAACTGGCAAAGCTCGCAGTTCTCAAACCACATCACTTCCAGCAGCTTGAAGCCTTCTGTAAATAAAAGTTTTCTTCTCAAAATAAACTAAAACTAAACAAAAAAAAATAAACAAATGGTAGAAAATGTCATCTACTCACAAAGTTTTCAGTTTTTACTTGTATACTGTGCTTTGGCACCAGGGTCTGGAAATATGATTACATTTTATACATTAAAAAGGGGAGATGACATGCAGGAAGATGGTTCATAGTAGAATTCTAAATTATGAAATGTAACCTGGGAGCAAATCAAGATATCAAAGAGTATGCATAAGAAACTGAAGAAACATACATGATTTATTAAAAACAAATCTAGTTTGCTTAAATTTCAGAGACATTTGTTTTGTCAGGGGAGGTTTCATCCAGTTAATGTAACTATTCATGAGGCCTTGCTTTGCTTATACATAATAAATATTATTTTGCATCAATGCATCATGGGTAGGCTTGCAATTCTTTTCACAGTATTGGAGTATTCCCCATTATTCAAACAAGAACAATTTACTGTATTTAGCAAATACGTTGGCTCACCAGAACTTTCAAACTAATTTTAATTTATACTGGCATCGCCTTTCCAGTGTTTGAAATGCACGTCATGTCTATGCATAATTGAAGCCATACATCACTGCTTCAGTGTGCACACAGTGTGAAGCTCCAGTCCATATATAGTCTAGACTAACCTTGCAGCACCAGCTGATGATATTAAAGGCGTTAAGAATGTGTGCTTTGTTTACATTGTTCTTGTTTTCTCATTCTTTCATGGAAATCACATATGTAGACACAGACAAGAATAACATCCAAGATAAACACTTTGAGAAGTGTTGCTGGAAGATCCTACTAGCCCCCTTTTTAGCCCCACAGAACATCTTCTTCCTTGTCATACACTGCTCAAAAAATTTAAAGGAACACTTCAGACACATCAGATCTCAACGGAAAAAAAAATCATGCTGGATATTTATATTGATAGGGACTAGGTAATGTGTTAAGAAAGAAATGATGCCACATTGCTTGGGGGAAATAAAAAATATCAACCTACAGGGAATTCAAAGACACCCCGAAAATCAAAGTGAAAAAATGATGTGGCAGGCTAGTCTATTTTGCAGAAGTTTCATTGCATTAACTCAAAATAGTACTCAGTAGTTTGTATGGCACCCACATGATGACAACGTCGGGGCATGCTCCTAATGTGATGACGGATGGTGTCCTGGGGAATCTCCTCCCAGATCTGGACCAGGGCGTCACTGAGCTCCTGGACAGTTTGAAGTGCAACCTGGTGACATCGGATGGACCGAAACATAACTTCCCAGAGGTGTTCTATTGGATTCAGGTCAGGCGAGTGTGGGGGTCAGTCAATGGTATCAATTCCTTCATCCTCCAGGAAATGCCTGTATACTCTCGTCACATGACAGTACACTTGTTGTGCACCAGGAGGAACCCAGGACCCACTGCACCAGCGTAGGGTCTGACAATGGGTCCAAGGATTTCATCTCGATACCTAATGGCAGTCAGGATGCTGTTGCCTAGCCTTTAGAGGTCTGTGCATCCCTCCATGGATATGCCTCCCAAGACCATCACTGACCCACCACCAAACGGGTCATGCTAAAAAATGTTACAGGCAGCATAACATTCGCCACGGCTTCTCCAGACCCTTTCACATCTGTGCTGAGCATGTGTGAACTTGCTCTCATCTGTGAAAAGCACAGGGCGCCAGTGGTGGACCTGCCAATTCTGGTATTCTATGGCAAATTCCAATTGGACTCCACGGTGCCGGGCAGTGAGCATAGGGCCTTTTGTAGGGCTCTGGCAGCACTCATCCTGTTCCTCCTTGCACAAAGGAGGAGATACCGGTCCTACTGATGGGTTAAGGACGTTTTACGGCCCTGTCCAGCTCTCCTATAGTACCTGCCTGTCTCCTGGAATCACCTCCATGCTCTTGACACTGTGCTGGGAGACATAGCAAACCTTTTGGCAATGGCATGTATTGATGTGCCATCCTGGAGGAGTTGGACTACCTTTGCAACCTCTCTAGGGTCCAGGTATCACCTCATGCTACCGTAGTGACAATGACCCTAGCCAAATGCAAAACTAGTGAAAAACAGTCAGAAAAGATGAGGAGGGAAAAATGTCAGTGGCCTCCACCTGTAAAACCTTTCCTGTTTTGGGGGTTGTCTCATTGTTGCCCCTCTAGTGCACCTGTTGTTAATTTCATCAACACCAAAGCAGCTGAAACTGATTAACAACCCCCTCTGATACTTAACTGATCAGATCAATGTCCCAGAAGTTTAACTGACTTGATGCTATAGTCTGATTAAAAAATGTTCCTTTCATTTTTTTTTTTGAGCAGTGTATTTTTGGCTCTGTGTTGTTGGTGAGCATGTGTTACTTTGTGTATTCCAAGGAGGAGTCTAGAGAAGCAGCAAATGCTAAATTCATTAATGCTAAAAATGTCAAAATCTTGACAAAAATCATTCAGGAGTGAAATGAAGCACTACTCTCGACATTATAACCACCAACTGAGCATTAAATCAGAATTTCTCCACCAAGCTCACATCAAAAGACATGAAGAAAAGTACACCAAAAGCGAGTGTTGTGTTATGCCTACAGGTTGGGATGCAATACGAGTCATACCAAATTAAGCAGTTGCAATAATGTGATCAGTTCCAGGCTGAATCCCCTTAATGCAGGTTGTTCCCTGACTCTTATTAAAAAGTTGAAGCAATGCCTGAGCAAATTCTATTGGTTTAAGAGTAGCAGCAAATACCCATTACTAAGATGGTTTTAAAATAGGAAAAACAGTGAAACAAGCATGACCAGGATTTTCCACTTTAAACAAGTGTGTGTGTGTTTGTGTTGCTGGGCTATGGTTAGCAGATAGACATCCTGAGGAAGGCCAGTTTCTGATAAGGCTGTTAGGCAGGGAAAAGACTGTTTATATGTTGTAACAGACACCAACAGAACTGACCACAGAGCACACGTCACTACTCAAGTGGAAACGATCTGAGCTATCTTGAACACTGTGTGTGTATAAGAGAGGGAGAGAGAGTCCTAAAAAAATAAAGACCGCAGATTAAAATCAATAACTATCACTCTGTTCTTGACCTTCCAATTAAATATGGTGAGAATACTGAGAGAATACAAAAAATGATAAATATTGCATGCCTTACTTCAATCTTCATCTTTTTCACCATTTCATTTAGATGTGGTTGCTATGTTAATATGCCAGCTAACAGTGACAACAATAGGTTGAGTACTCAAAGCTGTCATCTGTGACATACTCCAGCTCTATATTTCTCTTATTTCTTTAGATTTGCCCAGATGCTTTTCTTTGTATGCCGTAAGAGCACATTTTCATGGTTTTCCCATTCATTTTACACTCTCATGAGAGCCTCAAAAGAGTTGCTACAATCCACAATTTCTGCTAAATCTATAATCCTTTCTAGCTGCCACAGAGAGGCTTGTTTAGAACAAATAAATTGGGGAAACATATGCACATGTACTGAAGTCAAACAAGTGCATAACAGCAGCTTTAGTGTTTCTCACGGTCTGTGAAATCTAAACAACTAAAATGAGCTGAGGCAAACTGCAATAAAGCCAGGCATTTAAAAACACTTTATTTTTGGATTATTTTCACTTTAAAAGGACTGCAACGCTTTTACTGTGTTCCTCTAAGTGTAAGTAAGCATAATAGCTTCATTTCAATTCACTTTATGATGCTTTCATTTGAATCAATAAACCACAAATCACCTAAATCAATTTTATTTTTTTTGGCATTCAGTGCAATACACAATGTTTATCAGTAATCATCAATTTAACATGGGCAGTTTATGAGCTCGCATATTTCCATCAGCTCGCTCGTTACATGTCCAGCTCTCATTGATTTCTGAGGAGGCACTCTCCAGTGATTGCTGGCAACAGTGAAACTTCAACATTAGTTTCTGCCTCCCTGTCTTAAAAAACTTTTCTTCATTTGTATTTATCAACCAGTGACTTTTTGAGATGGTTTTCTGACTTGAAAGGATGAGGGAAATCTGTATAAAAGTGTGAAAAAGGAAAAAAGAAAAAAGAAAAGCATAAACCAACAAAAAAAAGAGAGACAAAAAAAGGAGAGAAAGAGAGATTTATCATCAAGTGTGGGTGAAGTATGGCCGAGCAATAAGCTGATTGCTTCCCACAGACAGTCTCTTCTAAAGGCCTGAACTCTGCCGACCTGTGTGGGCGAAGGACTATACAAACTACATGCTGGCCTCTAATATCACTAATTAGCATAACATCCAAGAAACCAAATCTAAAGAGCACAAAGTGAGCATGGAATAAGTACATTTATACAGTAGTTTATGTGTTTATTTATCTATGTTTCTCTGTAGAAGCACAGTGTGTATTTCTCTTTGCTGGTATCTAGCCATAGGTATTTCTGACCATGAATCAGTGTCAAAGCTACATAAACTTAAACAATAACCAGAACTGACAGCTAGTGTATCTCACCCTCCCATCTATCACGGGAAAGGTGTAGGTTATGTATGCAAACAAATGCAACGATATGAAAGCAGTTAAGACTGAACCTGCAGTAGAGATGAAAACAGTCTGTGCTGTAGACAATATTAACACATGGTGATTGTATAACAGCAAATCAGTCTCAGTCTACCTTTAGATTTATTTTCAGAAATAAATCAAAACAGGTTTCAAGTCTTTCCATGTTGATTTTCACCACATTGGGAGATGGACAGAAACCAACAGCTGCTGGGAAAGTAGGAAATTAATCTAGCAACATATGCTTTGGAAAATGCTTTGCAGTGATGTTATCAGCCTAAAAACACAGAATAATGACTCTGGACTTTTAGCTGAAACACAAAAATACACACTTCCCTATGCCAGCAAAAGAGCTCTGACCCATTGGGGCATGGACAGTGGACCTCTGGGTTGCCTTGTGGTGTCTGGCACTGGACATTAGCAGGCTATCCTTTGGGTCTTTTGACTTGTAAAGTGGTGCCTCTGTGGATCAAGATTATACCAGCACATCCAGCAGTGTGCTCAATTCGATTGGGATCAGGGAAGTTAATAAAGCCAGGTCAGGTCATGGTTATAGAGCCACTAATTCATGGTGTGGTGGGATGCACTCTCCTGTTACAGCACTCCTCATCGTCCTGCAGTAGCATTCCTTGAATGTGTGCTATTGCAATGAGGAATGTGTTAGGTCTGCAACAATATAGGTGGGTGGTACATGAAAAAAGTAACAAACACATGAACACCAGTACCCAAGCTTTATTTCAGCAGAATATTACATTGAAACAAGATGACAAACACTATTCACTTCACCTGTTAGTGGTTTAAATGTTGCAGAGATCTGGGAAATGATTTGGCAGGCTGATCTGCAGTAAGTCCTCCAAAGAAAACAGAAAAATATGTTGTTTGTCCATGCTGTCTAGAATAGCACATTAAACCTATGTAAGCTTTCTTTCTTACTCTGACACCCCTAATAGTGGAACACAATTTTCCTGTGCCTTCCAAAACTGTTCTAAAACTATTTTTGACACTACGGTTATGGTTTGGTCAGACCGAGTTATGAAGACTTGCTATGGTTTTGTTCAAAAGAAAGTCCTTCATCCACTTAACTCTCCTCCCAATGTGGATGCTGTTGCTGGATAAACAAATGCTCCTCTGCTCCCATTATAACAACTACTGCTGTAAGAGGGCTTTGTGACAAGAAGACAAGATGTAAGATTATTCTATTATATAAACATTTCTCATAAAGCTTGAAAAAGCTTGCAAACTTGCCCCATATAATGTTGTTCTCACTAGAGTCCATGGAACCTGAAAGTAGGGTGAGCAATTTGGTGATATGTATAAAAGATATAATTTTATATTATAGCACATGGATGATATACATTTATGATGAAATGGAACTTAAATGGTCTCTTAATTGACTTTAAAAAATTCTATGTTATTACTTATTTATTTGTTTTACTTTTATAGGGATAAGTATGTTACATGAACCATGCCACACACCACAGCATTTATAGCATAAGCTAGTGTGCAATGTCTGTCCCCTCAACCAAAAAGGCCCATAAATGAAATTACATTCAATAAAATCACTGTTCATTGCTTGCTGCTGGTTTCTTTTTTATGTTTGTCCAACTGCAACCAAGCACATTTGAGCTCACTCTGTGCCACACTGTACACGTGGAAAACAGCGGTGTTAACCAGGAAGCTGCATCAGCTCTCTCACCACATGCAATTTGTTGTTGAGTCTGATGGGAAGCTACACGGGGTCGCGAACTTGTCTGAACAGTTCCCAGGAATCTCTCCTTACATAAGTGAAAATGGAGGAGCTGGGTTTTGTGTGGGTCAGAGGTGTGTTGATGCTAAAGGGGTTAAATCTATTTGGTTGGTCTTCATTCCGTAAGAGTAATGTATTATCTCCTAAGAATTTACATATAGGACAACTAAACGTTATGATCGCCATGAAAAGGCTTCAGTGAAACAAGATGTGGCACTTAATCACAGGGTAATGAGGCCAAATGATTATAAAGACAAACATAATTTTATACAACATATACTCATCTCACACTCTGCATCTCCTGCTTCAGACCACTGAGTACTGCTCACACAAAGCAGAGCCATTTTTATCTGCCCTGAGGGAGTCCTTTGTGAGAATGCAATGTTTTCCTTTGAGTTAAAAAGGGAAAAACCACGAGATAGCATGTACATAAATCTCTATAATTCAAACAAAATGCTTTGTATTTAAAAAAAAAAAAAAAAAAACTGAGGCCACATGTTGGGATTACTTTGGGGATCTGCATAATTGCTGATAACAATGGGAGTCATTTCTTTGGGTAAATAAAATGTCTTTTGTGGGAATTTATTTCTGGTCTGGTTCCAGTTACATGCAAACAAGAAGAACGTGGACTCGGGCCTTTTACTCCCACTCACTGTTTTTTATTGCTGAGAGGAGAGTAAGGGAGAAAATTTTCAGTGAAGATGAGGAAAATCTCGAAAAAGAACAAGAATGTCGAAGGGGGCAGTGCTGGTGACTAAGCTCGTTTTGAGCTTTCTACCATGTACTTCAAGGGTTCAAGTCTAGCTCACAGCCTTTTTCGCGTGTCATACCCGCTCTCTTATCTTTCCTGACACTCTCCATGGTTCCCTATCTTAAAAAGCCCGAGTGTCAAACTAATCTGAAAGATGAAGTGCAACCAAGGGGAGAGGTTTTGTTTATTGGCATTGTAGAGAAACAGCTGCCAACAGCTATAAAGCAGTGAGTCAGTGCTGAACCCTTCTATTTCTTCAACCTCATTCTTTCTCCACCTGTATTTCTTTCTATGCTTTTCTTCTCCTTTTTGTCATTATATGTCTCGCCACACAGGGAAGCACACTAAGTACAGCTGAACGCTGCAGGCAGAAGGGCTGCACAAAGAGCAACAGCAAGATATTCAACACGAGTTAGGAACAAGGGCCACCACACAGCGGAGAAGACAGAAATCATAATAGGCAAAGAACTTCTTTGGAGTGGAGTGAAAACGACTAAAGCCATCCACTACAGCCATTGTCAGGCTTTTTACTCTGCGGTACACTCCATCATGGTTCCCTTTCTTGTTCAAGCCAACTTCCAATCAGCATTCTACCATACCCAAAACGTCATCATCAATGGGCGACACACTGCTGGTTTTTCTTGTTGGAGTTTATGCAACTGTCCTCACAGCCTCTGCGTTGGTCGAATTCCCATAATCCTTCTCTCTGTGTAGCCAAAGGGTTATGCAGATGGACATAAACACCAGCTGATGAATCCTTAAGTCATCAGCAGAGCTAACTTTGATCTAGCTAACTAGGAGTACCTTCCCTGCCATCAGATTTACAGACATTTGGGGTCGATCAGTGTCTGTTGGTCTGTGCTTTCACATAAATTAACACCTTTTGGAAAGCTTTAGTAGCATTTACAGTAGGGTATAGTAGTAGAGTTGTCATCGAATTGAATAACACTGTTTTTCTCTACCTTCTACCTGTCTTCTATGATGCTGAAGTGGCAGGGGAATCACTGTAAGTACCTGCCACAGTTGTTCACCCTCCACTGGTGTTTCAACTACTCCATACGAGAAGCACACAGTTATGAGACAGGAGTTAATGGTGCAAATGCTTCTTCACTGAACTTATACTCAAAATCAGTAGGTATCAAACTGAAACAGAAAGTGCAAACATGGTTCTAAGAGAACAGAAATTAATCACAGCGTAGAGAGGAAATGAAACCACATACTAAATAGGGAAAGGAAGAAATAAAATGACAGACTGACAAGATAGAGATGAGGGGATGTTGATTATTGGCCATGCCTGTAATGCACAGATTGGACTCATTTTGACAGCAGAGCTTTTAATTTTCTTCCCCTCTCACTGCCAACCGAGATAATGCTGGGGTGACAGCATGGTATATTTGGTATTTTCTAGAGCATCTCAAAGGGACTTTTGAACACACTTTTTTTTTTTTTAAATTTCTGTGAGGGATGTGCTGCTTCTCTCCACTTTTGTCTTTCTAATCACGTCCGTGCAATCGTTTTAATTAACCAAAGTTTTTCTAAGTGCTTTTGATCTTGCGCTGTAAGCACTTTCAGTGGGTCCTGACCAACCCTCATTCAGCCCCTGCGGCAAAATGTAGCTACTTGATTTTAAAATGCTGCACCATCTGTCTGACTGTCTGTTAGCTGTGTATGAGTGGCTAGATATGGGTTCTCAAAAAAACCCAAAACAAACAGCAGCTTGAGAGCAAGCGGTAAGTGCACAAATAAGAGGAATACACTCACAGATGTTGAGGATCTGAGACACAGTCGAACAATGGGGACATCATTTCACCTCGCAGTCCCCTGCAGCTGAATCCCAAAATATCATCAACCCCAAATCTATCAAAACAATGTGTCCTACAGGGGTACCTGCTTCTCTGTAGCTAAACCCCCGCTCAACTCACCTCATTCTGTCTTTCCCTGTCTAATAGAAGTCGTCTATCTCTGAGGTACCATGGGGGTGAACTGGGAACTATCTTAAAATTCCTGCTAGTGACAAAAAAAGGCTTTATCCCTTCTTAAAGACATGCAGAGGGGTGGAGTGGAAGTGAGAGACAATGCTGTAGTAAAGACATCTACATGTTTATTTGGAAAACTGCCAACACTCCCTGTTTTCTGATGCCAAAGCAAATATTTCACAGCAGATACGAGGGTATGAGACAATGGCTCGCCATCTCTCCGGTCATGAACGGGCCAGCCTATCCTGTTAGATAAAGTTCACAATATGAAATGTGATAGGATAAAAGCAGATTTGTGAACTGTGAAGAACACAAAAGACCCTAACAGATCTCAGCACAGAAGCGTGAAAATCCTGAGTAAAAAGTTTTATAATTGTTTATAATTATGTTCTGAATGCCCCCCTGAAAAATAAGCCGGCAAATTCCAATAATCAGAGGTGTACACTACAGTGACTGAGACCATACCCATCACGGCAGCTATAGAATTTATTTGAAAATTACCACAAATTAAAGTGAGCTGAAAACAGACAACAGACTGGCGACCTGTCCAGGGTGTACCCTGCCTCTTGCTCTATGGCATGGGATAGGCTCCAGTCCCCCTGCAACCCTGATTTGGATAAGCGGAAGAGAATGTATGGATGGATGGATGAAAACAAACACTGAAACATGCTTTACTTGCTGTAACCATTCTGGTTCAGAAGAGCTATTCCAAAATCATTTTCAATAGAAAAAAATGTTACTTCTTGCCGTTAGCAAAGATGCATCCCACAATTTATCTGATGCTGATATCAAGCTTCCCCATTGTACTGGAAAAAATTGTTTCTTTCAAAGTTACAACTTTTTTTTGTATGAAATGTATTATTTTTGTTACTACCCTTCCACCATCATAAAGCAATAAAACCACTGTAAACGTGTAAGAAAATCCCTTAATTTTATCATTTTAGTCTCATATCAGCATCAGAAAACTGTTATAATTTTGCACAAAACAAAGGCTGTGTATTTTATCCTCCACTACTATCACTCAAAGTGGCTACTGCTTTATGACAGACTTGATAATGTGTCAGTATTTCCAGAACTGACCAGCTACACAGAAGTTAAAATGAAACAGCATCAGTGACTTTGTTACTAGTAATATGTAAGATTTTCCATATCTTACATATTAACTTTAATGAATTTTCGTATTAAAGCAGGCTGTGGCAAGTTTTCATTTTGTGGATTTAAGAGGTTTACAAGGAGCAGAGGGAGTGAAGGTGGATAAGTTTAAATATCTGGGGTCAACCATCCAAAGCAAGGGACAGTGCATAAGAGAGATGAAGAAGAGAGTGCAGGCAGGGTGGAGTGGGTGGAGACAAGTGTCAGTGGTGATTTGCGACAGAAGGATAGCAGCAAGAGTAAAAGGGAAGGTTTACAAGATGGTAGTGAGACCTGCTATGATGTATGGTTTGCAGATGGTGACACTAACAAAAAGACAGGAGGTGGAGCTGGAGATGGCAGAACTGAAGACGTTAAGATTTTTGTTGGGAGTGACCAGGAGAGACAAGATTAGAAATGAGTATATCAGAGGGACAGCTCAGGTTGAGCAGGTTTGGAAACAATGTTAGAGAGGGAAGGCTGAGATGGTTTCGACATATGCAGAGGAGGGATAAGTATTGAACAAAAGATGTTAAATATGGAGCTGCCAGGCAGGAGAAAAAAAGGAAAACCACAGAAAAGATTCATGGATGTAGTGAAGGAGGACATGCAGAGGGTTGGTGTGACAGAGGAAGTTGGAAGGGATAGGGTGAGATGAGGCAGATGATCCACTGTAGCGACCCCTAAAAAAATAAATTTTTGAAAGAGTCCCTTTGTTAGATTGTGGGTATGTTCTCTATTCTTTATAATCAGTTTTTAACAAGTGTATTGACTCAACAAGTGTGAGGTTCTATGTCCATGCCCCAATTTTAGGCAGCTGGTTTTAATGTTGTGTAGTATATATACAATGGGGGAAATACCTATTTGATCCCCTGCTGAATTCAAAAGTTTGCTCAGTTACAAAGAAATGCACAGTCTCTAATTTTTATAGTAGTTTCATTTTAATGGAGAGAGACAGAATATCAACCAAAAGTGATCCAGAAAAAAAACATTACATAAAAGTTATAAATTGATTTGTATGTCACTGAGTTAAATAAGTATTAAGTATATACTCCTGATCTCATTTTGTTATGTATATAAAGCACACCTGTCCACAGAATCAGTTTCTTCCATTCGAACCTCTCTACCACCATGGGCAAGACCAAAGATCGTCTTCAAACTTCACAACAATATACTAGGCCTTGGGGGACATGAGTGCCTAGGTTAGCTAAGCATTTGACCCTGACCTTCATTGTTAGTGCCCAAGGTCAAAGTTGACCATGAAAAAAAAAACAAAGAAACCATATCGAGTATAATATATCATATGAAAGGGCATGGAGAGAGCTGTACAACACACTTTTATTTTTTCAATTCGACGTCACAATGACGCCATAAAGTTTCGTAAAATCACACACACTGCATGAATATATCTTAAAATCTCAACCTGCCCTTCGGGTGGAGTTGCACTCTCTGAGTGCTTTTGTTTAAACCTGTATTCTTTGCATACAACATTTTGTAAGCTGAAGGACACATATTCTTAACCCTTTTTGAAAATCAAAGGTTATCACCATGAATTTTGTCCATTTTGACTGTGGAGACATTAAGTAAGTTTATATTCTCATTTTCTGTTAAAATTCCATTTCTAATTCTGTCTCTTTTAATTTTCTTATGCCAATGTTGCACTCGTTTGTTTTGCTGATTGCTTTATTTTAAAATCTTCATGTCCTAAATGGGGACATTTTCCAAAGTTCTCATTTTCTTCTTAATTGGAGATTGTGTGTGTCAGTTAAGAGATATTTCTAAGATTATGATTTTTGAGTCCGTTTCAGACCAGGACTGCTTTGATAATTAAACACCCAGGTAGCCCTTAACTCAAGATGTAAAAAAACTCAAGTTTTACTCCTCTTCTCTCTTCTTCTTACACTGTCCTAATGAGCAGAAAAAAAGCTAAGTACAAACTCTTTTACAGCTCTGTACCACCCAGTCCTGGCTTTGAAGTACTATTTTTCCTCACCTCGTTAACTCCATCTATTTTAATCACCAGACCGTTTCTGCTTTGCCTTCAGCAAAATCAAAAATCTCAAAATAAAACATTTCAGTCTATGTCACATAGCGTGAAATATGATAATGTAAATAAGAAAATGTTTTCTCAAAGGAAAATTGATTTTCCACTGAGTTCCGACTGTGGCATGATCCATCACTTTTGCATCTTGCCGAACTGAGATAAAGTAACAGGTCATGGTCAGAGGGTTCTAACTGCATTAGGGCATTTTTGTATCTTATATTTTTTTAAATGGTATAAATTTCTGTTTTAAAGTGCTAATATTTAGCCATGTTAGGAAGAATAAACAGTTTAATTTATAGCTTTAAATAGGTGAAAGCAATAGCCTGCCATCTGTCATGTGGGTATGAGAGTTTGGGACAAAAAGTGATGATGGATGGGGAGCAGATGTGTAACTCTGCTCCTGCATTGCTTAAGAATATTAGTAACAGCCTGGAAAAACACCAACAAATACCAGGCCAATGGCAAAAAGATTTACATAATATGAGAAAGAAAGAGCATTAAGATCAGGATGATTGATGAGGTTATCAAAAGGCAGAGAGAGTGAAATGATCAAACTGGAATAAGAAAATGAAGCCAAGAACCAGCTAGAAGCTTTGTGGTTAAGTGAGAAAAACACCATCAATTCTATAAAAAAATATAGAAAATTAACTCAACTTTTTAGTGTTTCTTTAGCTACAACTCTTGATCAGGTCCAACTTCAGTAATGCTGCAGTCATTTATCAACCAGTCAAAAGACACCAGACTATATAGTATTATATTGAGGAATACATGCAATTGTAAAAAAAAACAAACAATGTAATTTGAATAGCTAGTTTTGGCGGACCGATCCCCGGCTACCGAAGCTGGCGATTGGGACATGGAATGTCACCTCTCTGGTGGGGAAGGAGCCTGAGCTAGTGTGTGAGGTCGAGAGGTACCGACTAGATATAGTCGGGCTCACCTCAACGCACAGCTTGGGCTCTGGAACCAGTCTCCTGGAGAGGGGTTGGACTCTGTTCCACTCTGGAGTGGCCCTCGGTGAGAGGCGGCGGGCTGGGGTGGGTATCTTGGTATCCCCTCGGCTTGCTGCCTGTACGTTGGAGTTTCATCCAGTGGATGAGAGGGTTGGTTCCCTGCGCCTTCGGGTAGGGGAACGGGTCCTGACTGTCATCTGCGCTTATGCGCCGAATGACAGTTCAGAGTACCCAGCCTTCTTGGAGTCTCTGGGTGGGGTACTGGAAAGTGCTCCACCTAGAGACTCTGTTGTCTTACTGGGGGACTTCAACGCTCATGTGGGCAACGACAGAGAGACCTGGAGGGGCATGATTGGGAGGAACGGCCTGCCTGATCTGAACCCGAGCGGTGTTTTGTTGTTGGACTTCTGTGCAAACCACAGTTTGTCCATAACGAACACCTTGTTCGAACATAAGGGCGTCCATAAGTGCACATGGCACCAGGACGCCCTAGGTCGCAGATCGATGATCGATTTTATAATCGTA
>VUQS01046870.1:0-21736 GCA_015108495.1 Heterochromis multidens
GAGCACTAAATCAGATAAAAAGTCTGAGAAATCAGAGAGAAACTCAGAGTAAGGACCAGGTGGACGATAGATAACAACAAACAAAACTGGTTTTGTTTGTTGTATTCAGCTGCTTGTTAACTCAAATACCTAATCAGCCAATCACAAGGCAGCAATTAGGTAGCGCATTTAGGCATGTAGACATGGTCAAGATGACCTGCTGAAGTTCAGAAAGGGGAAGAAAGGGGATTTAAGAGACTTTGAATGTGGCATGGTTGACTGGTTTGAGTATTTCAGAAACTGCTGATCTCCTGGGATTTTCCCCCAAAAAATTTCTCCAGGGTTTACATCGAATGGTCTGAAAAAGAGAAACTATCCAGTGAGCAGCAGCTCTCTGGGTGAAAATGCCTTGTTTATGCCAGAGGTCAGAGGAGAATGGCCAGACTGCTTCAAGCTGATACGAAAGCAACAGTAACTCAAATAACCACTGGTTACAATGAAGCAGAAGAGCATCTATGAACTCACAACATGTCAAACTTTAAAGCAGCAGAAGACCACAGGTATGAACCACAGGTATGAACAGGAAACTGAGGCTACAGTTTACACGAGCTCACCAAAATTGGACAAAAGAAGATTAAAAAAACTTTGTCTGGTGTGTGCTGTGGGGGATATTTTCTTGGCACACTTTGGGCCCCTTAGTACCAACTGAGGATTGTTTACATGCCGCACCCTACTTGAGTGTTGTTGCTGGCCATGTTCATCCCTTTATGACCATATTGTATCCATCTTTTGATGGCTGCTTCCAGCAAGATAACGCACCATGTCACAAAGCTCAAATCATCTCAAACTGGTTCCTTAAACATGACAATGAGTTCACTGCACTCAAATGGCCTCCATAGTCACCAGATTTCAATCCAATAGAGCACCGTTGGGATGTGGTGGAATGGGAGATTCACATCATGGATGTGCAGCCGACAAATCTGCAGCAACTGTGTCGTGATGTCACATCAATACGGACCAAAATCTCTGAGGAATGTTTCCAGCATTTTGTTGAATCTGTGCCACAAAGAATTAAAGCATCTCTGAAGGTGAAAGCAGGTCTAAGTCAGTACTAGCAGGTGAGTGTATTTAAGTACAGCTTTAGAATATTATAGTTAAATCTTCAGTTAATCAGGATGTTCATCTATCTGCCCTTTACTTTGGCTAAACTACTAGTGGTGCATTCAAGATCTAACCACTGTTAGAGTGTGTTATGAACAAGAAACTGTAGGTTTTCTTTTATAATAATCTCAACATATATTTCTGTAAAAAACAGTATATTTACAGACAATTATTTTTTTTACAATACATACATCCATTTACACATAAATATAGGGGAGCATTTTAAAGTGCTGTACAAACAGAACACACAAACACACACAAAAATCGTTCACTATCATCAGTTTGTTTTTGCAAATAAGTGAGATGGGTTTTTTGTTTTTACCTTTCAAGGACATACAACACTGTAGATCATTTCTTTCATTTAGAAAAAAACCCCCCATCATTTTTGAGATCAGAAACCTGACAAAGAGACAATTTCAGCCTGTGATGTTGTACTTTTTCTAATGTTAATTCATTTCTCAAGGATAAGCATACATCACAGGTACTAGTTTTGGACCCAGAGGAAAGAGTTTGCCAGTAAATGAGACAAAGATAAAGCTGATAGTTTGCTGGGCTCTCAATCACGACTTTGACACTTGAGCTTCAGTTAGGTGCATCTGGTTGGGATGACACATGTTATTCATTTGGGCCATAAAGTGGATAGATAGGAGTCTGTTTGAAGAAAAGGGACAGCAGATCTGTTCCAGTATCCATGCTTACACCTCAGTACTTACACACCACCAGGCAGTGAGAAATCAACTCAAACCATTCCAGTTATCAGCAATAAAGTAGCTAAATGTTGGCTTTTGGACCAACTTCATGAAAGCCATCATTAGTATTTATCTTGCAAATTAAAATATATGAATCTTAATGAGACCGATAGTAATAATGCATATCAAGAGGTCTTTTATTAAGCCGATTAAAAAAAAATGTAATTAAATTAATTAATTTACTTGTTTTAATTAGAAAACTTTTAAATACAAATCCACTTCCTTGCTGGCATTATTAAAGTTCTTCTCACTCTCATCCATTCAAGCATAATATTAAATCTATACTTTATGTTATTTTCAAAATACCCTTCTAAACTTTATGATGTTTTTAATGACTTTTAACATTTAGAAACATCCATCCATCCATTTCTTAACCACTTATCTATGTGCTGGAGTGCTGGAGCCTATCCCAGCGGTCATAGGGTGTGAGGCAGTGTACACCCTGTGCAGTTCGCTAGACCATTGCAGGGCCAATGCAGAAACATGACTTTCTTTTAAGCTAGCATTTTGTGTCACAGCGCCCCTTTGTGGCCAAAACACATCACAATTGTCAGACTGGCCAGACAGGACCATGGACTGCTCAGTTTGCATAAAGCAGCAGGAATTTACAGCAGATTTCTGATTTTCTTTTAAAGATGTTTGATCCTTTAGAGAGTTTGTTAGATTTTTCAGAAAGTTTGCAGTAATCTTTCCTTGAGTGTAGCTTTGTCAAGGTAGGAGTCTATTCTGTATAGTTTTCTCTTATGGTTTAAGGTGCGTTCCAGTGCACCATCAGAGTTATCTGCACCGTGACAGAGACTGATTCCAGCTGCAGAGACGCTGCTTTTTTGTGCTTTGGTGTCCTCTGGTTTCAGTTACAGTTCAGTAAGCTGCCTGTGCAGGTGCTCACGTCTTTGTGTAGGGCTTCTGCAGGCACAGTGAGCCGTGGTGAGGAAGAGGATGGCAGTAGTAGTGTTCAATCAGCGTACACAGATTGGGGAAGGTCAAATCAGCTTCCAGAAATGTGCAGTCATCCTGCCAAAACACCCAGCAGGAGGCTTTATTAGTCTGATGTGTAACTTCTACACAAAACACAATATATCCTTATACTATACAGCAAAATTACAACAGAGAGCAGCAGGTTTCTTACCTCTTCAAACAGTCTGTAGTTTCTGGCTTTGCCTATACTAATGTCCCACACCACCAGCACCTGGATAACACACCAAAAATGATTTTATTGAGACCTAGAAATCAGAAGCCTTGTTATCATTTACATGTACATCAGTATCACAGACTTTAAGGTGACTTTAAGACTATAAGATGTAAGAACAAAAATGGTAAGATAAAGGAAGATAATATGAAGAAAAAAGAAAATCCCAAAAAGTTGAATCTGTTCATCTGGACGTAGCGTTTTTTAGTGGGAGAAACATTTCGTCACCAACTGGTAACTTCTTCAGTCTCCTTCAGTGCAGACTGAAGAAGTTTCTCCCACTAAAAAACGCTACGTCCAGATGAACAGATTCAACTTTTTGGGATTCTTTTACCTGGATTATTGAGCATGCATCAAGAGAAAAAAGAAAATAGATGTTTTCATGTCTTACTGACCACTCAAAGTGCTTTAGACTACAGAAAAAATACATCTGAGTCACTTCAACATCCTCTGACATTTTCTGTACTTAATTTTTTACATTTAGTGAGACCTTTTTATTTCATTTCATTTTGCTTTATTGAATTCATTGAGCTATTTAACTTTATTAGAGCTACTTTTTGTATTATATTCAGCTTTTTACATAGTGTTTTATTATATTTTATTTTGATTTTTACTTATTGAGGTCCATATTAAATAATATTAAATACAGCTTTTTCATAGCATTTTATTGTATTTTATTTACAATTTTACTAACTGAGATCATTATTTTTATTGTATTTTATTTAGACTTGTACTTTCTTTTCAATGTAATTGAGCTTTTTTCTCTTCAGTAATTTTCTTTTTCTTTTGTCTTATTTTGTTTTGGTATAGGTTTCAATTTGCTCATGTAACAAAGGAAATAAAATAAAGTATATTTTATTGTTTCATATTTTATCTTCATATAGTAATGTTCATTCTCTTAGCTCTGTTTTCAGTCTCTACCAACATGAGGACAGTATGACTTTAATACATTTCTAAAACTTCACTGTTTTCCTGTTAACAGTGACTTTTTGCATCAATGATAACACAGAAGTAACATTAGTGTTGGCTTCTTGCATTTTGTTGTTATTAGCACCTAAAGTTTTGTTTTTGTCAAAAGTAATTAATACTAAATCACTAAAATATGTTTTATAAAACAGGAGATGGACAGAAGGACATGTTTTTTTTTCTTTACAAAGAGCCTAAAAAAGTAAAACTACAGAATATTTGAGATTACATTCTCAATATGAATTTTCATGGGAACGTAATCTCACATAATCTGGAGTGTTGACTTGTAACCACCGAGAATAAAGCCTTTTCAATAGCAAAAGTAGCCAGGAAAAAATACAAATAAAAAAATGAAGTGTTCATAAAATGCACACATATACTGATTACATCGTATTGATTATTAGAGATTTTACAATGATTACTATTACAAACTTTTTCTGCAATTTATCCAATAGATATTTCAGTCCAGATTAAAGATCATGGTTAAATCCATGTATCATTATCAGCTTTCAGGAACTGGTGCTTCAGAGTTACTTAATGATAAGTATGTATCAGTAACACAAATTTCCATCATACTGGACCGGAAACAGTTATTGTTTATTTATTTATGTATTTCTTTTTACCTTTGCTGTTTTGGTTCCTGAGTTTCTGATGGCGTACAGTCCATCCTGTGGAGGAGTTGGACTCTCTCTGAATAACCTGCATACACAAAAATAATCACTGGTGATGAGTTGTTAGTGGAAAAACATTTAATAATAAATTATGAAATAGAATCAATGAAGCAAATGCCACTGTGTGCTAAACAACTTTAAACTTAGACTTAAAGTTAATTTTAAAAAAACTGCATGAAATAAGAAAAAAGAAAAGCAGCTTTTTGCCACTAGAGGGCAGAAAACACCACAAAGCAACACAGCTTAGTTTGCTGAAGAAACGTTTCAGCATCCTGGTCTAAATTTTAAAATAAATGTAAGTTACATACTTTTCTACGAAGCTGGTTTCATTCGAATCAATGAACACAGAGTCTGGCAGCTGCACCTGCAGATGTAGAAACAACAGGTTAAACATAACTGGAGCATCAATATTTTCTCAAACAAGGGTCTCACAAGGCTGAGAAATACATGTGTTATAATAATTACATAGGTCACACAAAGATACTAAAGTTTAGACCACAAGCATGCATGTCAGGCCTGGCACTGGCCGTAATAAAGCAAACTTTTACTTTCATATGATTAATAGTGACGGGTTGAAATTGTAAGCTTTTTAAATTATTTTTACAGCATTTTTGATCTCTTATAACTTTATAAGTACAGGAGATATTCACATGAGGTGTTCAGAGCTGAAAAACAAAATTAGAGCTCTGTTAAAAACTGAGACCAAGCGTCACAATCTAAAGTCAAAATCTTGTTTTTGTTCAGCACAATTTTTTTTTCTATCACAAAAAAAACATTATTATCATTGGAAATATCATACTGCAGAACTGCACTGTTTAATTTAATATCCGTGATGTAGAGAAACAGAAAGAAGCACTGGTACTGTGAATGTTTAATCTGTTCTCTGATCTGTTCTCACTGGAGAAAACTTCAAAAAGTGCACTTTGGGTTCATGTTTAAGGATCATATCACTATGTGGGAAATCACAGCATATGAAGGATCTTTTTTTCTACTTATATGTTGATACCAGGCTCATCTTCCAGGCTTTTTATGTTTCAAAGCATTTTTCTTATATAGTCAAATTGCAACATAAGTAATTCTACACAAAAACATCTGCTGATTTTCTTTATTTTATTCAATTCAATTCAATTCAATTTTATTTATATAGCGCCAAACCACAACAAAAGTTGCCTCAAGGCGCTTTATATTGTAAGGTAAAGACCCAACAATAATACAGAGAAACCCCAACAATCAAACGACCCCCTATGAGCAAGCACTTGGCAACAGTGGGAAGGAAAAACTCCCTTTTAACAGGAAGAAACCTCCGGCGGAACCAGGCTCAGGGAGGGGCAGCCATCCGCCGCGACTACTAAAATACGTACAACACAGACAAATGACTTAAAATGAAAAAGGAGTTCCCTGGGCTCAGTCATGATGATAGAAGGGGTTATCTAAAACAGCATCTATTCCCACAGTAATTCAGCATTATCATCAGCTGACACATCATTTCAGTCTCTCTTACATTCTCATAGTCATCATCAGAGCCGTCTCCTCCGCTGTATTTGGTCAAGTCTGGTTTCCTCCTGAAATTTGCAGGTGTTTCGTCGCTAATGGAACGGAAGCTCTGGCCCTCTGGAGATGTTCTTCTGGTGAGAAAACACGTCTTAGTGATGCAAGGAAACTTTTTATGCTGCCTTTACGTTTCTCTTTTACGTCAATGAGACAGCTTTGGAACTATTTAAAAGGTGGATGTTTTTACTTTCAGGTTAATTTTGCGATCACTCAAAATTAACCTGAATTTCACTGTCAAGGCAATAAGCCAGCTCTTTTTCTTCAAGTCAGACTTACTGGAAGGGTGTTCCTGGCGACTTGGGCTTGGCTGCAGGCAGTGAAGCTTTGACTCCTATCACAGGAGGTTTAGGTATCGATGGTTTATTGTGTGGTCCAGATTTAAGTAGCGGAGAGTGTGGAGGGTGGCCAGGCAGTGGTGGATGACTGGAAGACGGCGGATTGAGGGATACATTTGTGTTTGGGCATGGTGGAATCGGAAAATTCGGCTTATTGCGATGGTAGTTGCTTCCCAGCGACTGGCTCCCTCCAGAGTTAGGGGGACAGGGGCCAGGACCATTTAGGACCATCCTGGTCTCTAATTTTTCACAGATGGGCAGAGTAGCCGGTGACTGGATCAACACAGCTGGCACAGGCCTCCAGTCTCTCTTATCATTCCCTGTTACCCCCATGGAGGTTGACCTGCCTGGTTTCTTTGGATTGGGAGGAATAGGTGGAGGGGCAGAAGGAGACGAATTTTGCAAGTGAGGAGCAAAAGGTAAAGGTGGGGGTTGGCCTTTGCTAGAGTCCTTCTTTAAGCAGGGAGAGGGTGCACAAGGTGGAGGTTTTTTGAGGGCCGGCGAGGTTGGGGTTTTCTGTTGTGATGGGATAGGAGGGGGCAGGCCTTTGTGGAAACCTGGACTGGAGTCTAGATGGTGGAGGAATGTCGCTGGCACTGGCGGAGGTGGGTAAGAAGGCGGTGGCCCAGTGGGTCGACCTGAGGAGGAAATGAAAAAAGAAAATCTGTATGGGTTCCTGTTTCAGGTGAAGATCATTCTGTTAAGGGGTCGTAACTTGAGGGAAAGTGGTGGAGGTGGTCACCTGAACATGTTGGCGAACATTCATTGTCTGGCTTCAGATAGTCCTCCTCGTCATCATCGTCATCGTCATCACCATAATCTTCACACAGAAAGATGAGGTGCAACAATTTATTAACACACAAATATCATACATAACCTTATATCTTATGCATATATATACATCGTTGTGGTCTTACCAACTTCTGTGGTATCGACGAGATGTTTAACATCCATCGGCCTCTCGATTGTACCATAGAAGCTGTCTGCATCTGAATCTGAGTCACTGTCACAACAAAGATAATGGTATAGTAAATAAATAATATGAAAAATAACAACAATAATAACAAAAAAAAAGGATTTTATTGACTGTAGGCTCACTGAAGTTTTGTGTCAAAATATTAAAGATTTGAGCATTTTAATGTTTTTGAATTGCAGTAATGACTTAAATTGAAGCAATTCATGTTGTAATTTTATAAGTAATTAACATATAATCTGGAAACTTTAGCTGTTAGCTTGTTCTCTTAACTAGTTATTCTGGCTATTGTGCTGATATGGTGTGTTTTGGTTTTCGTCGCTGTGCATTACAGTCAAACATCTACACTTTGGTCTTGTCTGTCCAAAGGACATTGTTCCAGAAGTCTTGTGGTTTGCTCAGGTGCAACTTTACAAACCTAAATCGTGTTGCCATGTTCTTTTTTAGAGAGAAGCGGCTTACTCCTGGCAACCCGACTTTTTCTAATTGTACTTTAATTCGCTTTCTAGATTCTAAGATGTAGCTCTTGGGGTTTTCTGCAGTTTCTCTGAGCATTGCACGGTCTGACTTGGGGGTAAATTTCCTGGGACGTCCACTCTTGGGAAGATTTTAGCATTGTGTTAACACACACCCGAATGCTCTAAACCAGGAAACTGCCAAAACCTCTGCTTTTATAGAGGTGCTCACACTTGCTGATGATCACTTAATTGAATGCATTTAATTGGCAGAACCTGGCTGCTCCTTAGTTCTCAATTCCAATAGAAGCAGTAATGGTTTACTTAGTTTTTCACAGAACAGCAGAGAGTCATGTGGAAACTTTATTTTTCACATCTCTGTAGTTTTGTTGTAATAACACAACTATAATCTATATTTTTACATTGTGATGAAATATGATCGGGTTCACTGAGGTTACCTCGGAAGGTGGGCCTCTTTCCTGTCGTTATAGTGGTCTATTTCCCTCCGAAGATATCGCATCCATTTCTGTAAGACATCAGGAAAAATATACCAAGTGTCTATGTGAAACTACAGCATTTTAAATAAAAACAAAACCTGAACAATTTAGTGCTTTGAAATCTCTAGAATTCCTGTCTTACCAAGAAATACATGACAGCAATAGCCCCATGAGTCTATCATAAAGACCGAAACATTAGGATGACTTGTCCATTACTTGCACCTTCCAACAAATGCAAAACTGTCCTAATTGAATGTTGTATCTACAAGTCTGCCAACTCTACTCTGGTGCTGACAAAACAGATAATGATACCATATAGTTATGAAAAGGTATTGTGGAGACCAAAAATTGTTCTCAGGGTTTAAAATTATGTTAAGTCCTCAATAAAGCCCTTGGCAGGGAGGCTAAAACTTAATTTTGGTATAAATTTCAATGTGTGTGTATTCTTACCCTCCTCTCGTCCTCACTGGCTGCTGAGAAGAACCATGTCCTGTGTTTCTTACTGAAGTGGACGATCTTGAAAGGAAAAACGTTACTCGATGTCGTCTCCTCTGCTGCTCTCATCACTCTGTGGAAGAGGATAAATGTAAGATAAGGTAATGTACAATAACAACAAGTACAACTCGGTGCTGCTAATGAGCCCAACATCCATTCTGCTGACCTGCAATTGACATAATTACAACCTTAGTGTGGCAATTTAAGATGTAATATACAGTGGTACAGGACTATGAAAGAAATCAAAGAGTTTGCTTTGATTATAATTTTAGTAAGAGTCCATTCAGAAACCCAGAAATGATATAACATAGCCAAATATTACTGGCATTGATTCAGGCTGTGATCAGATAACCTTCTTCCCTCATTAAAGCCCCATTCGCATATACAATATGAACTAGGAAGTGCAATATAATGCCAAACAGCATGAAACTGCTCACCACTCCTTCAAGAATCAAATGTCACATAGCAGCGAACATGAGAAAATCTCAATGCCATGATGTTTTGATGGGGATGTTTGCTAGTCTTATTAAACATCTAAACTATGAGCAAGTTTCAAAATGAGCAGCTTTAATTGTGGGCCAGCTGTTATGTGCTCATTGTTGCTTCCTGGGGAGTTTTTCAAGTTTTTCACCCTGTCAACTGCCTACCATAAGTTCTCACTCCTTCCCTCTCCCTCTCTGTCCACATATATTTGTTCTTTTCATTTTTAAGAACACTCCTCTGTGTACCTTTGAGCCGGGGCCTAACATACTGGGGCTCCAGAGAGTTGTACTACATACTTCAGGGCCATTTCTGAGCAAGCACTCAACCTCTTCCTGCATTAAACCTTATCATCTACCCTTATCATTTACATAGATGTCATGCTCTGATAAAGCTGAAATTAAACTGGTTGGGGTGTGAGAATCCCTGGGTTTGAGTCTCAGACATGCCCCAAATAAGCACATGAAACAGTACAGGTGCAAATTGAGAGAGTAACAATCTAATCATAGTTGAGAATAAACTTAGGTTTCTGTGGCTCAGGGGGAAGTGGCACCCATGTGAGAATCATTAACCTCAAAGTGCACCTAATGTTCACAAAGCAACGTGTAAGCAGTCGCACAGGCTTCAGGCTTGTGCCTGAAACAGGCAGTTTTTTATTATTGTTAATGTATAATAATGTCTTTTACTGACCTGTTGTAGCCGTTGAGAGAAAACGCCCCCTGTGGTGCAGCAGAGGTACTGCTCTTAAAGTAGTACACGCAGCCCTTGTGGATGATTATGTACCTCAGTGGCCCTGTGAGGCAAGCAACATGTATTAAGAATGTTTTCATGCATCCAGTCTGTGGTGTAGAAGGTGCTGTATTAATGAAGAGAATGTAATTGGATATTGCTCTTTTTTTAATTACAGACTCACATTTCATTAGGCTGAACTGGCTGCCTCCCTTCTTGTGGAGATATCCTGCAGTGGAAACTCCTCCCGGCATGGTGAGGAGGTTCTGAGCCCCGATGGCTCGCATTGGCACCGGCCAGCACATCTCTGGAGATGACATGGTTCTACAGCAGAGCAAAGGAGAGAGCAGGTTTTGAATATTTTTCTGTCAGTTAGGTGAAAATGTAATCTCTTTAGTCACACAAGATCACAGAAATGAATAAGGAAATGAATGCCAGCATAAATAAACTAACGAATGAAAACCAAGAAACTTTGAGGAGACAACACACAGCAACACACTAGAAGGGACCACATCCTCTCTGTTAGCAAACCTGCTTCCTATCTACTTTAGCTCTAGGGCGTTCTGAGCTACATCAGCTCTCACACAGAAAAGTAGAAGGCACTCAGCAGTTCATAACAAACAAACAAAAAAATCACCTGGTTTGTCCTCCTATATGCCCTGAAACATGTCTGGAGCATGGATGGAGACGAGACCACCACAGGCTAAAGACTGGTCACCTAAAACAACCAGTGATGAAGCCTGTTTTTGAACAATGCACAGACTCATAGAGCTGGAGTTATAAACTGGTGAACAGACTGGCACTCATACAGCACCTTTCTACTCAGCTGAGCACTCAAAGCAGCTTTTATCTACAGTGCTTTCTCACTTCATGCATCAGGGGTAACTCGAGGTTCAGTATCTTGCCCAAGGATACACTGACCTTCCAACTGGCAGACAACCTGCTCAACCACCTGAGCCAAATAACTACGTTTGTGCTGGCAGAACCGTTTTTGACAGCTGTTGTTCCCACATGGAACATTTAAATATTAATTATTTTATGATTTTTATCAACAATGAAAAACATGTATTTTTTTTTCAGAATCAATTATGGGTTACTTAAAATAGCTCTTAAAATAGCTCTTTACATGACTCCCCATTGTGTACTTTTACATATCAAGCAATGATAAAAGCAAGTGACCAAAAAAAAACAAAAAACAGACTATTTGACTAATTTGTCCTTGGGTAGCCTTGCAACTGGACAAAATTGACTAAAAGAATGAAACAAAGACATCTTTCCCTCAATTTCAAAAGCCTTTTCTTCTGTAAAATCCTGCTCTTACACCTGATCCAGGTGTTGCCTACCTCCTGTTGAGCTTCTTGTTGATGGTCTGAATGGCGGTGTTCTCCCTCAGTATGCTAACTGTGGAGGCTAAAACAGTAGAGGCTAAAGCCGGCAGGAGGTCCATGACAGAAACGAGAAACTGGGCTCCTTTTCTCTCTGTCCTCTCTGGGTTTTACCGTCCCATCAAATCCAACCCGAGGGGGACCTGTCCGTCTGATTTTCAGCCTCTCTGATCAAACTCTGTCTCATTTTCTGCTTTTCGCTGTCTCTCCCTTTCCCTCTCTGGCTGCCTTTGCTGATTTCTATCTGTCTCGCTCTCCCTTTCTCATAAAGACACTCAGACTAAAGGTGGTGCACCTACATAAGTTCAGCCTTGGATTTCTGCATGAGCACACACACATATTTAGTTCACACAGGAAATGCATAACATCCTGTGTCCTTTTTCTGAGTGTTCAAGAGTTAATGTAAAAAAAAAAAATGTGGGTGTGATAGAAAGAGAGAGAGAAAAGAGAGAGGGCGGTAGTGAAAATAAACATCCCTTCATCATCTAAAGTGTTTATGTGTAACTTCCAGTCTATCACCAGCATCTGCTGGCCTCAGAGGGAAAGAAGTTCAGGAATGAAGTATTTAGGAGGATTTAGTAGGAATTCATGTCAAAATCCACCCCCTCTCCCTGAGATAAAAAGACCTTGAGATATAGATGGGCATGTGTTCATTTACTGATCTTGAAATGCAGGTCCTGGCAGGGCAGCATTAAAAGGGCACCTCACAGATTATTCATGTGAAAGTCAGTTTCTTGTTGTGCTTTAGGCCTCAGTATATTTCAAATAAACTAGGTGTTGGTCGTACAGTGAGGTGATGATGAACTGAACGAATGAGGATAAACAGCCCACACTTTAGGAGAGAATGTGGACATTATAAGTAGGAGATGGGGTGTCATTAAGAATGAAAAAAACAGAGCCTTGCTTATTTCTGAAGGTCTGTTTTTGGAAAATTTTAAAAACTGTTGCAGGAACGTAGCCCCCTTTGACTCCACCAGTGGAAATGTGGTTTCCAAGACATGGTTTGAAGCAGACTGCTTGATTCAGCCTGTTAAAACAGTTATACAGTGCCCTCAGCATGTGAGATGGAGTTTTGGCAAGTCTGAGGTGGAAGGCTCACCTAAAAACAAACATTTAGTTGGGGCAATGTTGCATGGTCTGTGATGACAGCAGTTTTCAGTGGGATTGCTGCAGTCAGTCGATTTCCTCATGTGGGAAAAGTAAATCTGTGTAAATAATTTCTTCCCCTTTCATGAAGCTTTTTGCACAATTGATTAATACTAAAAGGTTTCAACAGTGTTTACGTTTTAGGAAACAGAGAGACGGGGAGTTCACAACACTGGATAGTTTAGTGCTCATCACCTCTTCTGTCTGAGCTCCAAAAACTTAATGGGTTGCAAGCAGTTATAAGGCACAAACCTGAAGTAGTAGGGCCTGGGTAGAGTAACCACGTCCCTTGTTCTACCTTTCTTCATAGGAGCTTTATGAATTGCTCTTCACCAATTTGCCCCTGGTAGGATCAAATTGCCCCTGATGTCATAGCTCGCGGACCCTTCCACTACAATAAGGTGGTGATTCACGAAAGGTAGAGTAGGTTAGAATTATTACTGAATTACTATTTATTGAATACTATCTTGGTGTATGGTAGTAGTGGCTGCAGCTGACTTGCTTGCTATTCTGGATAAACAATATATACTATATAATATACTATATACTTAGTAGTGTAGTGAGTGAATTTTGGTCATAATAATGTTATTTTAAACTGAACATACAAAATTTGTGCACTTATCAGAAATTAGCAGCTGTGGCTTTTAGACCACAAGTGTCCAGCAAAATTTATATATAAATATAAAGACTGTATAGCCTCTAAAGTCTAAAAATAATATCTTGCAAAGGCAGTTTAACAGGTAAAACACCAACCAGTGCTACAACACAGTGATTAATTAGGAATGTTAATGCCTGACCAACTACATGCTATTAGCCAACTAACAAGTGTTGCCACCATCTACAGGATGTTTTCTCAAAGCATGCTGCAAACAGTTACACTTGTTAGTTTGAATGCACTCAAAATAGCAAATACAGAAGTAGGTGACTTCAGAGACACAACTGCCCACAACTAGCATGTTCCTGATCTGTGACACATGTTAGTGGTTAGCATACCAGCTAGTGAAGTTCACTATCTGCTATTTTCTTCTAGCATCGTCTAGCAAGGATATGCAGAAGAGCTTCACTCTGCTAAGTGTTTTGTTTGGAAGGTCACTGAATCATTTAAAATCAGCCTCTGGAGACCAAAGAGATTTAGGGGAAATGTATCCCTCTTAAATACTTGATAACATCCTACTTTAGACAAAAAAAGTGCGATAGAGTGAGATTTTATGTCAGTATGTAAGTAAAATATACCATGTATTGTAGATTTATTCTGCTCTGAACATTTTGGATGGTTGGAACATGAAGATGATGCATAGATATATTGCAACAGTCTAGGCCAGAAGCTGTGGTTTGGGGAAGTCCTAACTGAGGACTGGCAGGAGCTCCCCGGCCTCGCAGAGCCTCCTCATCACCACGCCCTGCTCATATTTCAACCAAAGCAGCCGACTTTGAGAACTAGAACAGAAGGTATTTTCACGGACAGATGGAGTGAGTGAAACCTGTTAGCTGATAACACAGGCGGGCCTCAAACATATCACCAGGGTGAATCTTCTGACCTCAGACTGCCCTGCTTCTTGTCTGTGTGTGTGTGTGTGTGTGTATGTGTGTGTACGTGGGACTTCAAAACGACATACAAAAGCTATCATGTGGTTTGTTCTCCGCCTGGCCCCATATATTGTTTACTGATAGCTATCCGATACAGATCTCAGCACAGCCATACACGCCAGCCATTCTGCAGTTCATTTCATCTCGGCCCGAGTGAGGTCAGCTGCTGCTTATCATCCGCACGAGGATTTCCTGAAGTCCTCGTCCTCGCTACAGCAGAGCCAGCAGACAGAACTGAAAAAACATGATGGTGATGTGACTGTGCACTCAGCATTTTTATGTTTTCTCTGGGAATTGGGCTAAATGCCTTTTAGATCAGATCAGAATCAAAAGTAAGTGGGAATTTCTGGGAATAAGTCATTCGATAATAGATCTTGGTGTAAGGCTTTGATTAAGAAATTACCTGCACAAAGAAGAAGAGAGAGGGGGGCACTACTGAACTGCACAAACTGATTTTGTAAAGCGCAAATTAGGTTAACTGCATTAAGTAGGAACATAGCAACACTCCTCAATTTTCCTGGTTTCTTCTGTAGTTCAAAGCTATCTCCCCATGCCCTCATGTTTTGTTGTTTCATTTGGTGAACTCTCATAATCTGCATGGCCCTCAAACTTTATTCTAAGTTTTGCATGTTTGCCTGAAGTTGCCAGATCATCTGTGTAACCCATTCTTCACACAATTTGCACCAATCTCACAGATAGAATTCAATGATTGGCTGAAATGTGACCAACATCTGCACGTATTGGCTCGGTGTGAGTCTGGCTGCCTCAACTCAGCCAAATATTTCAACTTATTTCAACTTAATATTTCGACTTTCAAAATCAAATCTTGTGGCATCAAAGTGCATTCATTTTTAAATATAGCACAGCAGAGACGGCACAAAAAGGAAATCCTGTCCAAATAAATAAAACAGAATTTCCCCTGGTGCTGTCACATTAGATCATTTCCTAACAGGTAAACCAATGAAAAGCAGTCAGCAGGCTGACAGGCTTTCTGGGTGCTGATGTCACATTTACTTCTCCCATCATGTGGCTGTACATCACAGATTTTATTAATAAAATACAGCAAATAGCAAAAACCCCCATTCACATTAAAAAATAAAATAGTTTCCAAAAGCCTTCCACGAAATAAAACCTGGTTTGCTGTGGGTTTATTCCGCTTTAAACCCTCTCACCCCACCTACTGCTTTTTTAAAGTTCCTGAAGAGATGCTAATCAGAAAACTGCTGTTTCTCAGGAAGGGAATCACAGCCCACACACCAGACACATTCAAACACATTTCCTCCCTGGACACAAACACAATGTCTGTCCTGAGCAGTGGTTTAAAATTACTTCTGACATTTAAACTGTGTGTCGATGCCAATTCGCTGTTCACCTGAGATGGAAGTCAAAGTTTAGTTTAGCCTGCAGATTAATCAGAGTAGAAATCAGCAGATATCGAGACAAAGTAAAAAGAAGTTAGAAGTTACAGTTAACTCTCAAATTTGTCTTTCTGTGCTGGTAAACAGCAATATATGTTACACCCAAATGCATCACGAGAAGATGACTTTATTGCAGTATTTTTTGCACAAAGACAATTAAGAGGCACCTAGGCTACAATTTAAGTCATAGACAACATGTCCCCACCTCCAACAGCCTCTCCAGAAGGCTACAGATCCTGTGAGATCCCGAAGAGGACATAAAAACACTACAGCTCTTTTGAAAACTCTGCAAAGATAACCTTAAGAAGAGTTTAACTCTCAAAAGAAGAATGGCTGCAACGTGTAAGTGCAGACAGATGTCAGCAGGCTGACCGCTCATTTTCAAATTGAAATTGAAAGTAGTGCAGGTTTAAGATGGAAATCCCCTGATGAATCAGATCCCAAGTAACCGCTTATGTTAAATGACCTCATACAACACCGCTGTTGCCAGGGAATAAAAGAGAACTCATTATAATTATATACAGTACAGAATACAGCACACTATGTTCCACTGAAGGAGACTGGATTTGAAATGAGTAGAAATTAAAACAAATACATACATTTTAGCATTCTTTAATATCTTGTATTAAAGATTATACAATTTTCTCTCCTCAGCCTAACTTATCTTCATATTAAAATTTAAAATTAAGCAGAAAAATCCTGCCAATAAGACAGTGACGGCTGCCTGTATGTGACCTAACAGACATAGGCCGGGGCAAAAAAAAAAAGAAAAAAAAAATCCACTAAACTTTATTGCTGAAAGTACTCCAGCATCGAAAAGCCTTGTGCTGTGTTTCACCAACATGGATCTGAAAAGCCTCAAATTAAACCTGAAAAGGAATACTTCCCCATTCTTATTATTTCATTGTGTTTCTGTATGTGTGTTTGTGTACACCGGATCCCAGTTAAGATGATTCGAATTGGTGGTTGAAACATGTTTAAATGTGCTACAGTTGGTAAAAACACCTATAAGTTCCATAAATACTGCTGTGTACAATATTAATCTTGCAGGACTTTGATCAGTGGTGTAACTCTACTGAAAATCACATTTCTGATGTGAAGCAAGGTTTGTTACACAAAGAAGTAATTCCTGGAAACACTGCAAGCGCATATGGTAGCAACATATCGGTATCATATGAGTAATTATATCCTGCTTTATTGTCTGTTTGACTCTAATTGGGATCATTTTTCACAAACTTAACAGGATATTGTAATAAATTAGAGGCCATAAACTCATCAGGAGTTTACTGTCATAGATCAAATGAGAAACAGGCTCATTCTCTCATAGACTTCTATACAAGCGCAATTGTTTACACAACCAGAGGAGTCGCTCCCTGCTGGCCTTGGGAAAGAATGCAGGCCTAAGGCATTTATGCATTGCCTTCACTTTAGCTGAAGAGCTACATCCATGGTTTCTATACTAAAAACACACCAAATGGGATGTTGATTGGTCTGCCACAAGCACATAACTTGATCTTGTCATCTCTAAAGTTAAGGAGCCCAGAGTTGTTAACTGGATTTGCTTTGACTGAGGTTTTACAAACATTTCCTCCTGTTGTTTTCACCCACAAAGCATACTGTGCAGCAGGGAGAGCCCCAAAATAGCCTTCCTCAACAGGAGCCACGATTCATAAGTTCAGAGCAGCCTTTGAAACCTGAAAAGCTAAACTTAGGCAGAAGATTACTGCTGAGAATGCATGGTAATAGCCGGGCATAATTGTTTAAATACCTTGGTAAGACTGTAATTGGAAAAGGGAATCCGAGAACATAAACAACAAAATGCAATTCAATGGAAAACCCAAGTCATTTTCTTTCTTTGATACATCATGTGGTTTCTACAGCGACCTGTGGTGGACAGATGGTGTCACAGTGACAATGATTTCATGGGTTTGACTGTGTGAATTGCACGCAGCTGCTATCAAAACCAAAAATCAACATCTCTATCTCAGAAGAGGGGAGGTTTTTATAGTTTTCTGGCTGGGTTCTTTTGTTGTGAGCTATTATTTTATTCATAGACCACAGATCAAACTAAGATGTGAACGTATGTATGCACAAGTCCCTCAGTATCTACGTGTCATAGATCTCCACAGCTGTCAGGTGTCTGCAACAAAAAAAGCACACCGCTAACTAATGTCCGCGCAAAGTGCGTGCTTCGTGCTCAGACCAGATAACGAAGCCCCTGACTGCACACAACCCCCAGGCTGACTCAAAGGTCACAGGTAAACCACTAACACAGCTGCAGCCGATGTAGATCCCATCCAGGAAACAGTGTCATATTGTGCTGTGTTTCATGTCTGCAGCGCACTTTCTGCTCCCCACCTCCCCTACGACCGACCACAATGGTTCCTCCACTAGTTCAACTTCACATTTTTTCATTGTGACTTTAATATGCAGGTGTGAACACATGAATAGAAACTGAGGGTGAGCAGATTTTAGGGTTTATCTTAAGTCGTAAGTGTTCCCTCGCTCATTTCTGTGAAGCTGCCCAGGCTAGAATGATTAACACAGCTAAAGTGATGTAGGTTATCTTCTTTTAATGGCACGGATCTTGTCAGTTTTAAACGTTGATTGCTCTTTCCCACTGATACCTTTTTGAGTTCAGAATGCACCTTATCAAACACCATTGTGTGCTAATTCTAGGAAATAGCCACAGCCTCATACTGCATTTACCTATAACTTCAATAAAAGATGGGTTTCCTCTTTTTGACAGCGTTACGGCCCAGAAGATAACTCACTACAGGTTCTGAGTATCTTTTGTTTTTACTTTTTATTTCAAAACAAAATCTGCAACCATTAATTAGCCAATGCATTTTTAATAACTTCCCGTTCCTTTTCATGAAAACAGTCTAAAAACAATAAAGACTTTAAAAATGGATTAAATAACCAGGCATTAAGGTTTGTAGCTGCTCAGCTACACTAGAGAAAAAAGTGGTTGGAGATCAGGACACGACCAAAATTATTGCAACAGTGTGCAATGAACTTGCAGTCCCGTTGCCTTTGAAATGGTTGCTTTAAAGACAGGGACCTGGTCTGCATTCTCTGGATGGAGACACTATGACTTGCTGTAATTTAAAATTGTTTGTTTTAAATCCATAGAGCCAAAGATTGTTAATTTTGGCCTTATAGATATGGAACTACTTACTACTGAATAAATTCAGGAATGTTTTTCAGGCAGAAAGAATAGCCCAGGTCTTAAGGTATTGAATCGAAATCATGGTTTCTGTGAGTCTTCATGAGTCAGCTTGATGTAAATTTCATCATCAGACAAACACAAGAAACAAAGCAGCTCCTCTTCCTGCTGTCAAGAAGTTGCTGTCATAAGTTCTACAGTGTGAAATGTGTGAGCTGTACATTTATTCATAACTGAATGAGCAAATTAACCTGTAAGCCATTGCACTGTGAGTCCAAACAAAAGCTATAAATACAAAAAGCATCTGAGACAAAACTGTTTACTTTTTATGCCCAATTTGTCTTCTCTTTGTGCAGCTGGTCAGCAATGGATTCTCCAAAGTCTTCAAACAAGGATTATTTTCTTAACTAAAGAAAAACAGATGATGATAAGTTTCACATTTTGAGGATGGTTTTTATTGGTTTGTTGGGCTACTTAAAGAGAGACTCTTGGTCTGGTACTGGTATAATAGTTAATATAACTATTAAAACAACTTGGATTTATTCATGAAAAAATATAACTTGGACTTTAACTTATGGGAATGTCTGGCGTTTCCAGTATCATCTCCTTGGTTTTTAATGCAAAATGAATTCAAAGAACAAGAGACCAGTGGTGCGTAGAACTGTTTGGTTTCTTATTAATACGGAAAATTGAAAAAGCAGAAGAGAAACAGAAAGTACTCTTTTACTCTCCACACACACATCTGCAGGAGCGGGCTCATAGAAAGCTGAAATAGTAAAAGCAGGTCCTCTTTCTCTACCTGCATCATCCCTTCCTGTGTCCAAATATGGCAGTGCCATTCAACAGGAACTACACCACCGTCACACTTCTGTAACGGCTGCAGGAAGGATTCCTCTCAGACTGATGCACACAAACGCACAATCTAAGTCTTCTGGTGTAAAGAACCAAAGAATAAAAATCCTGCTGTAGTCGTTTCCTCTCTTAAAGATAACAAATTATAAACAGTAATTTAGCAAGCAAGAGATAAAGAGATAAAGAGAAAGGTACAGAGAATGAGCGGAAGGAAGAGACAAAGGGTTGAGATTTTGCTCTCTGACTGCATGCCCACCCTCCCCCACAATACAGGGGTCGAAAAATGCGAACACATTTCCCGTAAAAATCTCCTCTTCCTCTCTTTCTAACGCAAACCCTGCTGACGAATTACCATGGCCACAGCTGATGACCGTCGACCGTAAAAAAGCTTATAAAGTGGATTTTTCTCTGAAGAGCCAAATCACCAAAACCAGCAGTCATGATTTGATTTGATTTGATTTGATTTAGCATGTTAAAAATTAAAACCGCACCTTTGAAGTAAAGTATCTCTCACTTGTTTTTAGAGTTCCATCCATCCATTCTCTTATCCAATTCAGTGTCGCGGGGGGGCTGGAGCCTATCCCAGCTGCCATTAGGCGAGAGGCAGGGTACACCCTGGACAGGTCGCTAGTATGTCGCAGGGCTAAAACAGAGAGACAGACGACCATTCACACCTATGGGCAATTTAGAATTACCAATTAACCTAACCCCACTAACTGCACGTCTTGGGACTGTGGGAGGAAGCCAAAGTACCCGGAGAGAAACCATGCAAACACGGGGAGAACATGCAAACTCCACACAGAAAGGCCCCGGCCAGATGGTAGGTTTGAACCCAAGACCTTCTTGCTGTGAGGCAACAGTTTTTAAAGGTGAAAGTAATGAATTCAGGTCATGTTTTTGGATGCAAATATATAGGAAATACAAATACTTACATCATACTTTGCATGCTTCGTTCTTCCTTCTTTCTTTGTTAATGTGTAACAATAACATTTCTGCTTCGCCTCTGGTTTTAAAAGGAAAGTTGGCACAAAAGTGTCATTTTAGAGACTCACACCTACACGCTTTCAGCCTCACCTCTGGGTGTCTGTGCCCGCCGCTTTCTCTTTACCTCCGTCTCTTTCACATTCACATCTGTACAGCTGATATCTCACAAACACAGTAGGTGTGAATAATAATTGATGTCTTGTGTTTGTCATAATTGAATACTTCTGGCTGAGCCCTGTTATATTTTAAATAGAGTCACTGGTTGTTCCTGCATAATATTATGTAAATCAGTTCTTTTTAAACAAAGTATTCCCAGTTGTTAAATATCTAACTGTAATATAATTACAATAGTATTTAAAGAGGACCTATTAAGATAATTTTCAGCTGCATTTTCATACTCTGGAACTTTACTAGAGCAGCTTTGCATGATTCACCGTTCAAAATAATCCTTAATCATGTTATACTGGGCCTATACTGGTGCAACATGGATCTCTCCATTTGAATGAATGTCTGTCATACATGTAATACATGTCAGTATATTGTATTTATATACTGTATTTTGTATTTATGTCAGTACATTGATCTGTTATTTAAGTTTTTATGCCCCATGTGAGGGGGTATTGCCTTAATTTTGTTATGATTGCATAATGACAATGAAGAGTTGTGAATCTTGAATTCTTACTATTGATAAAGCATTAAAACAAATAATACTCACTATAATGCAGATTATTTTTTAGTATTTTTTTACACCACTGTCTGTATATGGAAACCAAACCAAGCTCTGTTGGTAACCTTAAACTGAAAAATGTTCCCTTCAAAAGCATTTTTGTTGGTTTCACAGATATTTTCTGTCTACCCTGAATGACGATATGTATTTTGGAAACATTGTGTACACCGCACTTAACTTCAGCTGTGGGGTACTTTTTTTTTTTTTTTATTTATTTTTTTTTTTTTGTTTTGTTGTT
>VUQS01046874.1:0-10647 GCA_015108495.1 Heterochromis multidens
CGAGCATTCCTAGATGAACAGTTTCCTGGAAAGTGGATTGGTCGTCGTGGGCCAGTTGAATGGCCCCCAAGGTCTCCCGATCTGACCCCCTTAGACTTTTATCTTTGGGGTCATCTGCAGGCAATTGTCTATGGTGTGAAGATACGAGATGTGCAGCACCTGAAACAACGGATACTGGATGCCTGTGCTGGCATTTCTCCTGCAGTGTTGCTATCAGTGTGTGAAGAGTGGGAGAAGAGGGTTGCATTGACAATCCAACACAATGGGCAGCACACTGAACACATTTTATAAGTGGTCAGAAACTTGTAAATAACTCATGAAAGAATAAAGTTACGTTGGAACCAAGCACACCATTGTTTTTCTTGTGACATTACCAATAAGTTTGATGTGTCACATGGCCCTCTTCCTATTGAAAAAACAAAAGTTGTATCCAAGATGGCCGACTTCTAAATGGCCACCATGGTCACCACCCATCTTGGGGAGTTTGCCCCCTCACATATACTAATGTGCCACAAACAGGACTTTAATATCACCAACCATTCCCATGTTATTACGGTGTATCCATATAAATGGCCCACCCTGTACTTTATCTAACACAACACGAACCAACTTTGTCATGTTGTGTTAGTGTTTTCAGTGATGTAATGGGGATTTCCCAACTTTTGTGATAAGTAAAGAATGTGTTATCTTATTAAGCTGCAGCCAATGATCTGTTGTTAACATGATGTCAACCTTTTCAGATGATCGCCCACTCATCCAAATGACTTCAACCTCAGTATTGAGTGTCTTTGAGTCCACAGAAATATACCTGGCAAGTGTGAAGCTGACTGTATGATAGGTTGCAGGAAAAGCAAAGAACAGACGCACACATACAGACACAAACTTTGTCCTTTATAGATAAATAAAGCCTGTCTGAGGGCAAAACAACACAAGGTTGCCCGACAAAAGAGTGAAACCAGGTTTGCAGTGCACTGACACATCATACAGAAAGGCACCAGTCAAAGCACACATTCCTACTGGATTACTTTGAAACCTGAATGCAGTATTTCCACTGTTTATCTAGTGATCATGATAACAATGAGCTACTTGTAAAATCATGTCTTTATGACGTTACTCCAACTGGACTCACTGAATTGTTTAGAGAGTTAAAATAAACAACTCTACCTAATTCATTCTTATAACACGGTGGTATTACTGGTCCAAATTCCCACAAAATAAAACCGGTTCTTATTCTTTTAGTTTCTTTTTTGCCACATTTATAACACACTGCATGCCTTCCATTCCATATCTTGTTTAAATAAATCACCTTTTTTATGATGGCTCACAAGCCAAAAACTTGACAAATATGTCCCTATTGGACTGGATCAATAATGGTGAGTGCTACAATAAGTTCCTTTTTTTGATTAATGTAATTAAAATTTGCCAGCACTGAATTAATTTACAAAGAACCCAAAGGCATAATTTTAGTTAGAAGCCCTTTATACCACTATACAGCCAGTAACAGTGGCACCACCCACAGGGATTCAGCTGCTAAGCTGCCTGAGAAACATTTGTCCAACTAAAATCTGCACAAACACTTCCAAACTCTCTGTGTACAACAGGTCAAGCTGGAGGTCTTCACTAAATCCAGTTTGTTCCGCCTGACTCTGCATGAACTGTATAGATCATCATGTATGTTTGGGTACGTTGTTAAACTCATATGGAGGGTCAGGCTGCCAAAAACAGGCAGTCCTCCCACAGCGTCTGCACCTGCAGGTCAGAGCCTCTCCTCCACGGGCTTCCTTCTTTTTTAGCCTCCCATCCCTGGGTGTTACATAACAAACTCCTCCACTGTACAAGAGAGCAGTCAAAACACATGAGCTTCAAAATGATTTCCACATCAGGTGATGTTAAGGGGTTTGTTTTGTTCTGGGAGGAAGCAGCTCTCTGAATTTAAGATCACCAGAAGATAACAGAGAGCTTCATCTGGCTTCATACAATTATCAACAGAAAACTGAGGAACAGTTTTGATTGTTGGTTAATTTTTGTTTTTTAAGCAAATATGCCCTCAAAATGCACTAGTTCCTTTTTCTAGTTCCTTATAATGTTAAACTGAATATTTGTGTCTTCTTGATTGATACTTGAACTTGTCACATTTACAGCTTCTGATATTTTATAATTAATGAACAGTTTAAATATTAAGGCCTTTTTTTTTATACACATCCTTGTGTTGATAACAGATGTTTAACTAATGATTATTTTCATTAATCAGTTAGCAAAATGTCCAAAACAGCATCACAAAGCAATGTCTTTAATGTCATAAAATCTGGAAGATATTTACTTGGCAACAATACCAAAAAAAAAAAAAAGAAAAAAGGAAGAAAATCCTCACACTGGGGGAGCCAGACCTGTTTATATTTGGTAGTTTTGCTTAATATATTATCATTTTATGCAAAAACAATGAATCAACTAATTGTTTCACCTTTAATCAAAATAAAGAAACATTGTCATGGCTTATTAAAATAAATGAAGAAAAGACAGGAGGTCTATAAAATTACAAGGTAATTGTATTCCTGCTGTAAAGGTTTACGTGCAAGAAGACCCAAGTGCAGGACACAGGAGGCAAGGATGAAAAGACAAAACAATCCAAGATTTTATTTACAGGCAGAAGTCAGACACAGTGGTCATTCAGCGAGAGGGAACTATGCAAAGTCCAAAAAAAAAGGGAAAAGGTCATACATGAGGAAAAGCAACAAAAACACAAGAAAATCTGGACATTTTGGAAACCTTGACTGCAAAAAGAGAAGACAATCAAGCAAGGTCAAGCAAGTGGAAGGTGAAAGACAGGATTTCAACACAATCACAAACAAGGTAACAGGAACAGAGAGTAAAACTGACAAATAACAAGATTAGGAAATGTGAAAAAAAACCCAGGAAATTACTGTACATGAAAAAAAAAATTTAAAAAACCCAAACCACAACATCTCCAAGTAAAAATTTCCACCTCCTCTGTCAAACAGTTAAAGTGCAGTTTCCATCCACGTTTGTCCAAAGTCGTATTAGATTTGTAGTGAAACTCTGAAAGAAAGTAATAAGTGGGTAACAAAGATTGCTGCCATCAATTCACAATCCGACCAAATATGAAACATGGTCATTAAATATTGTCCATAAATTATGATTATTTATTTATTTGTTGTTTTAGATGTGTGTTTTTATTTGGTAGATCATTGTAATATCACAGTGAAGTTGATCTTTTGGATGTGAAATGTCATCACTTTATCATTTTATCTTATTAAACTTCTTCTTCTTGCTCCCTTTCGGGTTGCCACAGAGGATCAGCTGCCTCCTTCTCACCCTATCCCGAACATCTTCTGTCGCACCAACCCTCTGCATGTCCTTCTTCTTTACATCCATGAACCTTTTCTGTGGTCTTCCTCTTTTCCTCCTGCCTAGCAGCTCCATCTTCAACATCCTTTGTCCAGTATATCCACTATCCCTCCTCTGCACATGTGCAAACCATCTCAACCTTGCCTCTTTAACCTGAGCTGTCACTCTGATGTACTCATTTCTAATTTTTTCCATCCTGGTCACTCCCAATTAAAATCTTAATATCGTCAGCTCTGCCACCTCCACCACACAGCCTCCTGTCTTTTTGTCAGTACCACCAAACCATACATCATAGCAGATCTGGGACAGACAGTATGTAAGGACAATCCAAAACTGTGACTCCAGGCACAACCGCCCCTGAAACAGTAAATAAATACACTTTAGGGATTTTTATTTATTATCATGACACCAAATGTCAAATGTCTCATGTCTAAAAATAATCTAAACGTCCTGAGTCCAAACCAGAGAAAGTGAAACTAAACCAAATCAAAGAGAGCTCTGCTTTGACATGACAGAAAGAGGCACCACATTGTGTAATCAGAGTATTTGTACTCGCAGACATTATGTAAATGTTCTCGTCATGTTCTTTGGCAAATGTGCGGTCAACTCTTGTTTCAGGCTTCAGGCCTGCACCTGCTCCCCGCTTCTCATCTCCAGAGCTTTTCCCACAAACTCTGTCATGGCAGACAGGCTCATTAATATTAAAGTCCCGGCTCCAGGCTGACGTAATCGTCCTTTTCTAAACTCTCGCCAGCCCTCTAAAGACCACTGATGTCATCTAATCTTCCCCCTGCCCAGCGGACATGTAACTGTACATCTGGATTAAAAAGCTCTGCAGGGTGACGCAGCACTTTGTTCTTTGACATTTATCACAAGTAACTTTCGGAGGGCCAGGATGGCTTCTTGGCAGCATCGCTGCATCATTTCTGCTTCTTGTTGGCTGTGAGTGTGCAGCGCATTCATCAAACTGGAGGCTGAAAAGCTATCACAGTCATTCATCGCAGTCATATAAATACATAAACATCAGCTCTGCATGAACAGGAAAAAAACAAGAAACAATTAAACCCCACACTCAGGCACAAAAATAGATCCTGCTTTCCAGAGTCATCACTGCCTTATTATGGATGTTACAGTGATTTTGTTTATTGACAGATGACATGACAGACTAGGTTTTCTGTGAGCTAAAACTCAAAATACATTCAGTTTTTTAAACCAAAAGAAAACTCAAATCCTAATATTAGTGTCCCGCTATTGCCGTTTAAGTAAAAAGCCATTTATGCACATTACTAAAAAGCAATAAGCTGCCCTGAAACACTGACACCACCAAAACAGAGCTCTAATTTGTCTCCCAGAGGCAGCAGGAGCTCTGTTTGGTCTTTTGAAAGAACGTTTACAGTTGTCGTGATTTTTTTTAAATAAACAAACTTACTCTGCTGTGTTTGGCTGAGCTCAGGATGGCACATTATATGAGGCCTTGCCTGAAGTGGTCAGAGGAGGATCAGAGAACTAAGGGGTGATGATAAAGAGCAACTTCCTACACATATACTGTGCAGTATAAACTACAGGCTGAAGTGTAGAGAAGTCTGTGAAATACCAGCAGCTCGAGAGGAGACTCTATTTACTGTCATCATAACTTTGCCAGGTGGGTGTCAGAATACACACCCACTTACATACACAAAGAATTACTGTTACATTTTTTTACCACGTACCAGACTAAACACCTCAATGAGGTTAGAAAATTTCCAAAAATATTTTCTCTGTTGTACTTTGACTGGAAATGTTTATATCCTTGTATTTGTTTATAATATTTTTCTGGAATTATTTCTGTGTAATTGTATCAATGTGAAAATAAAAAACACACATTGCAAAGCTTTTTCAACCTTCAGTCCAAAGACCAAAAATACATTGATATGAAACAAAAAAAGCAGGAAGCTCATCTAAATATATGACTTTAATAAATAAATTAATGATAAAATCAAATTAAAGTTAATAAATCTGTTGATTGATGAAGGGATTAAGTATTCAGTATTTGCCTGCATAATTTTAATTCTGACATGGTGGGTGGGTTTCTGGAGCTGGATTTAATCATAATCCAAAAATAGGGAAATTAACTGGTATTGGACATATCTGGGACGCAGAACTGATGAGACGTCTTGGATACATGTTGAAACATCTTTAAGACATGTGAGTGACCTGATCTAGTTTTCTTTTAATTTTTTTTTTACTATTATCTTTAAATTTGGAATTAAACTATTTAAACCAACAGATGTTTATTGGGAATGTTTATATTGTATGTTTTGACCAAATACCTGCAAAACTAATCCTAATCCTGAGCTGTATTTTCTGTTTAGGAAATGTTAGTAGACATGTTAAACTAAAAAAGAACATTGCACCTACTGAATATCTACACGCTGCGATTGCCATTTGGACCTGTCATATGTTTTTCATTTAGCACCACTGTGCTAAAGTAAAGCCTCACAGAGCTGCTAGACTGTGGACTCTTACACCTTGGGAATAAACTGGGCATGGCTGCGTGGCCTGAGCTGCAGCCGTTCAAGATGATGCTTGAGATTCCACCAGACACACAGCAGCACGAATCAAAAGTTTGAGCTCTCATTTTTTAACATAGCACCAGCTCTATTTTTGAATGGAGACGGGTTTTCACCCACCACAAACGTGCTCCCGTGCAGTCCTCCAAAATCCCAAGTGCACTTGGCTGGACGCGGATGACCTATGCATTGGTCGAATGATGATTGGTTAACAAGTGGGCCGGAGTAGGGAAGGGAGTGGAGTTCACCAGGAACGGGAGAAACCCGAAAAACTCATCAAAGATCAAAAATACAGCATGAAAAGCACAGACAGTGGCTGCAGAGGACACTTTTCATTGTTTCATTGTTTTTAACACGTTTCACTTCAGCTCTTTGTATGTTTTAACTCTGCTTTTTCTGTGGTTGGGTGATGGACCAACAACAGCACAAGCAAGAGTGGCCCACAGACCGTTGTACCGCATTTTTTTGACACTGCACCCATCAACAACAGTTGCTCTCTGCAGGTAGACAGGCAGGCAGACTGCCTTCACACTACCAAGCAGCAGTTGTGGCAAGCTGGTTAGAGCAGATGAGGGCAGGTAAGTCAGAGAGAGAAAAGGCACAACGGGCAATTTGTCCAAGTGATTTAAATTTCAGACGGTGAGCGTAAGGGGCCTGTTTTTTGTGACTGCGCGGGCTCGTCTGCGGAGAATTTACATTACAATGCAAAAACTACGCATGCAGCTCAGGCTGCGGACTTTAAAGAAGCAAAGCGACTAGTTGGTTGTCAGGTTTCCAGCTGTCAGCGTCGGTAGCCACAGTGGAGTATAATCAAGGCCTAAGTGCCAAAGGCTGCAGTTCCTCTAGTGGCCACTTGAGACTGGTACCATGCAGATATGGCAATGCAGTCTCATCCTGATGCACTTTATAATGCATCTTTGTCTTGTGCGTCTTGCATCTACTAATACGTGTAAGTTGTTCTTTAGCGTCAGTGTTCTGATTGTCCAGCAATTAGCTGCTGAGACACATTTTTCCTCATAAGGAAGCTGGTGGAGTAGTGGTGGCATTGCTTCCAGAGTTAACAGCCAGTTCACATTAAACTTGGAGCTTTGCATTTTGGGGGTTTTTTTCTGGCTAAAAACTGCTTGCTTAGATTTAAAAACATATCTCTTCACAACAGTAACCCTGAATTTTGACAAAAGACACATTGGGATTCACTCACGTCATAACTCAGCACCTCACAGCACACATGCCAAAGGACACCTTGTGCGTAAATTAACCACACCAGCAGCTTTGACAAAGCGGTACTAATTGGTGCCCCGGGGACGAGAACAGGCTGGATGTGGACATATTTACAGCCTGGCACAAAAAGACAAAAAAAAAAGCTCTTAGTCTTTATAGATTATTTCTGTCTTCTTGACAACTGTTATGCTTAATTAAGGGTGTGGCCGCTTTAAATGACAGGGTGAGTCTTGTCTTGTTCAGCATTTAGTTGTACTTAAGAGATAATCTTGATGCATTTGATTACACTCAAACAAGCACCTAGTTTAAATGCATTTAGTTCATATGTACCTGCTTAGAAAATAACTGCAGTATTTTAATGCCTCCGTGTTGGCATGAGTGCACACTCTCTGTTTATCTTTTCTCTCCATGTCCTCATAAATGCACACAAATTTTGTGTCATTATCACTAAACAATTTAAAAATTAAAATTAAATTAAATTCTCATGGATTTTTTACAACCCTGTTTGTTAAAATGAAAGAAAACAAGAAAGTCTAACACAAGCTCTGCATACAGCCTGTGGTGCTGTTCTTACTATACGCCTTTACATAAACAAAACTGAGTAATGTACACATTCTGTGCCTTTCTGTACTGATTAATATCCTTAAACATGTACAAACATGACTGATGCATCATTCATACCACTCCCAGTGTCCCACCACATTCCTGTGATCCTCCCTGGATCAGCAGTTAGATAAGACTATGAGAGGTGTTGTGTAACTTCCCAGGCACAAAGTATTCATGACAGACATTTAAACTCATCCTGTTCATTGGTCTGCAGCGCTGCATACATGCACATGCATATACACACCAAGTTATACATGCATGACTGCACACACATATATACACACAGTCTCTTGAGCTTATACAACAAGTGTCAAGGAGATGGCAGAGAAAGATATTTTTAGAGAATATATCAGGGTAACGCCACAGTAAATGATGGCATTAATAACCTGACCTTTAAGCATGATGTAATGTGTGTCATTACCATTTTGTTGACCTGTAAAAATAACAGGCAGGGGACCTGAGAATTATAAGCCAGCAAGCGAGGATGAAAGGGCTATTTTTGTATGTTATATTTTCCATCCTGCTCTGTCCTTCAGGGTAGACTGGCCAAATGTCCTACTATAGTCCAAGCAGTGTGGTGTCCTCATTACTGACAGAAATTAAGCTGTCACATTTTTAATGGTGTTCAGCCTAAACTTTCCCTCCACTGCAAAGACTTTGTGAGAGCCAAAGTGGGTCAGTTTCTTGGCTAGAAGTCTGAACTGAATTAATTAAATTTGGTAGAAGGACACATGCAAGTTTATCACACCAGATCAGAGGTTCATTCATAAAATATTTGACTGTGTTTTTACAAACTTGGATGTTTGTACACTAAAGTTAAGTGGCTGAAAATGTCACAGCAATTTTCAGTTGCCCTTATCTTGTCTGGCTCCCTTTAGCATGTATCTGTCAAGTGCCTGTAAGGATCTGTTGTGTGTGAAGAAGTGTTGACATGTTATAGTGCTTACTATCTTAGGATACACTATAATTTACACTGCATTAAAAGCAAAAATGTTTAAGTTATTTAGACCGTACCTTGTTTGTCTAAGTAATCTAAAGCATTCTGGTGCATGGACAGCCAACAGGTTCTCATCCCATATAAAGCTGCTTGGTCAGATGGTACCTGCCTTTCACTGTTACACACAAGGTGTCATTTGGTAGCAGTCCTTTTCACATGATAATGGTCCCATTTTAGAGACCCACAAAGTGATTAGACAGTTTGGAAGGTGGCACTGGCAGAAGTCACAGGTTTATCAGCCTGGAGAATGTGGTTTGTGCTCCTTTTCACCTGCAGACACTACTTAGGTTTAGGCACTGCAAACTACAAACCCAATTCTAAAAGAAAAGTTGGGACCCTGTGTAAAATATAAATGAAAACAGAATACAGTGATTTGCAAATCTCATAAACTCATATTTTATTCACAATAGAACATAGAAAACATATCAAATGTTTCAACTGAGACATTTTACTATTTCATGAAATTTTGAATTTGATGGAAGTAACACGTCAGGGGCAACAGAAAGCTGGAAAAGTAAGCGGAGCTAAAAAGAAACAGCTGGAGGAACAACTTGTACCTATTTAGGTTAATTGGCTACAGTTCAGTAACATGATTGGGTATAACAAGAGCATCTTAGAGAGGAAGAGTTTCTCAGAAGTAAAGATGTGCAGAGGTTCAACAATGTGCAAAAAACTGTCTACAAATTGTGGAACAATTTCAGAAAAATGTTCCTCAATGTAATTGTGAAGACTTTGTATATCTCATCATCTACAGTACATAATATCATCAAATTCATCAGATTCTAAGAATCTGGAGAAATCTCTGTGCGCAAGAAACAAGGCCAAAAATCAGTGTGCCCATTTCACACTTCAAGAAATCATTGTCTGTGAACAGAGCTCTCTGTGACATCCACAAATGCAGGTTAAAGCTCTACCATGCAAAGAAGAAGCCATACATGAACATGAGCCAGAAATACTGCCACCTTCTCTGGGCTAAAGCTCAACTAAAATGAACTGAGGCAAAGTGAAAAACTGTTCTGTGGTCAGGTGAATCAAAAACATGGACGCTGCATCCTCCAGACTAAAGAGGAGATGGACCATCCGGCTTGTTATCAGCGCTCAGTTCAAAACCTGCATCTCTGATAGTATGGGGGTGCATTAGTGCCTATGGACATGACAGCTTGCACATGTGGAAAGGCACCATCAATGCTGAAAGGTATATACAGGTTTTAGAGCATAATTCAATTCAATTTTTTTTATTTATATAGCGCCAAATCACAACAAAAGTCGCCTCAAGGCACTTTATATTCTAAGGTAAAGACCCTACAATAATACAGAGAAAACCCCAACAATCAGACGATCCCCTATGAGCAAGCACTTGGCAACAGTGGGAAGGAAAAACCTAATTTTAACAGGAAGAAACCTCCAGCGGAACCAGGCTCAGGGAGGGGCAGCCATCCGCCGTGACCGGTTGGGGGTGAGGGGAAGAAGACAAAGACATGCTGTGGAAGAGAGCCAGAGATTAATAATAACTCATTAAATGCAGAGAGGTGTATAAACACATAGAGAGTTAAAAGAGGTGAGAGAAAGAGAAACGTTCAGTGTATCATGGGAAACCCCCAGCAGCCTAGGCCTATTGCAGCGTAACTAAGGGAGGATTCAGGGTCACCTGATCCAGCCCTAACTATAAGCTTTATCAAAAAGGAAGGTTTTAAGCCTAATCTTAAAAGTAGAGAGGGTGTCTGTCTCCTGAATCCAAACTGGGAGCTGGTTTTACAGAAGAGGGGCCTGAAAGCTGAAGGCTCTGCCTCCCATTCTACTTTTAAATATCCTAGGAACCACAAGTAAGCCAGCAGTCTGAGAGCGAAGTGCTCTATTGGGGTGATATGGTACTATGAGGTCTTCAAGATAAGATGGGGCCTGATTATT
>VUQS01046876.1:0-13834 GCA_015108495.1 Heterochromis multidens
CTTAGGCTGCTGGGGGTTTCCCATGATACACTGAGTGTTTCTCTTTCTCTCACCTCTGTTCACTCACCATGTGTTTTTACACCTCTCTGCATTTAATGAGTTATTATTAATCTCTGGTTCTCTTCCACAGCATGTCTTTCTCCCTCACCCCCAACCGGTCGCGGCGGATGGCTGCCCCTCCCTGAGCCTAGTTCCACTGGAGGTTTCTTCCTGTTAAAAGGGAGCTTTTCCTTCCCACTGTTGCCAAGTGCTTGCTCATAGGGGGTCGTTTGATTGTTGGGGTTTTCTCTGTATTATTGTAGGGTCTTTACCTTACAATATAAAGTGCCTTGGGGCGACTTTTGTTGTGATTTGGCGCTATATAAATAAAATTGAATTGAATTGAATTAAGAGACTAATTTTGTTTTTGCTTAACATCTGCCTTATTACTATACTTTTATGAATGTTTGAAAAATCCTAAGTGTAGTGACTTTAATACATAGAAATTCCATGCAGTACTACAAAATTAAATACAGTGGAAATACCACGTGGAAGTGGTTCGGTTTTCTCCGATCAGACCAAGCACAGATAAAGCCAGTTTGCAAGATACAGCACCGACAGGTACCAACAAAGTCTGGTAACATGACACACGTCTTTCATTCAAAAATTGCATCCAAACGAGCAATGATGGAATGATGCAAAGTCCACACAGCTGCCTTTCCTAAAGTTAGTCTTCTTGCTAATCTGTCTCACTTTATCTAGCTCACATTTGCACATACAACCACAAGACACTGGGAGAACAAAGGAGGTTTGAACCCAGAAACCTGCTTGCTATGAGGTAGCAGTGGTAAGTGCTGTACCACTGTGCTATACACATCTAAGGGTAAAGTTTATTATTTGACCTAATTTCTTGTCTCCTGATATTGTACCTTTTTATATCTAGAAAAAATGATGCAAATATGAACGTTTTCCAGCTTGGACATGTGTGACCTTCACAATGGTATACATATTACCTTTAGGTCCAGTATTGATGTTTTTCAGCAGTTAGCTGTTTCAGAGATAAAATGTGCTACTTCTCATGGATTTTGATCTACTAAATCCAAATATAAAAATTTAAATACTTGTCTGGTGACTGTTTCCAAGATATGTTAAAAAAAAAAACCCACATAATTTTTATCATATGATACTATTTCACCTTTCTACATTATTTAACAATTTAAAAATCAGAAAAAGGTCTATATACAGAGAACTGTATGACTTATAGTACTTTCAACAGCATATTGTGAAAGAAAAAACAGAGATAATATCATAAGATTTTAAATTAGACGATGAGGCCAATTTCATCAGAATTAGATGACTAGTTTAGGAAGACTGGCCATCTGAAATTTAACACCTACCTTGGTGTGGGTCTTTTTTAAAACAAAATTTAGGGGTCAAAATGTCTTAAGAACTTTTACTGTTGGAGCTAAACAACAATTTTAAGCATCCTTTTAAGTTTCAGTGACAGTAATTAGTCCTGTAGGGACAGAAATGAGCTTTAACTGTACCCCTATTTCTATGAGTGTAACATACTATAAATACACCTTACAAGTATATCAACTTAGGTTGATTAAAGTGATGCTGTAATGTGCATCATACTGTGATGATATAGAGTGTCTGTACAGAACATTTTCTCATATTACAAATATGCCTTGAATAATGAACTATTTGGGTCTAAAAAAAATTGTGGTGCAGTAAAGAGAGCAAACTGGTATTGTTTGAGTTGTGAGAGTGTAACATAGAAATAACTGCCCCCTTTGAATGGCTTGGGTTGACACAATAAAGCATCAAAACAGATCAGATGTCTTATTTGGGTTGCATGAAAAAAAAAATCACTTTTAATGTTGACAGACAGCAGAACCAACAGGAAAGAGACAGCTGTACAGATGGCACAGTGAAGGTAGCAGCTATTCCTAAATAAAACAGAAGTAATTCCAACAGGAGGTCATCAGGAACATTGGCAGATGAAGTTTAGTTGAAAAAGTGTACAGTAAGTAATACATTTGACACTGAGGGCAAGCGTTAAAAGGAGAAAATACAAATAATACAAAAGTTAAACTAATTACAATAAATTAAAATATATATCATACATGTACCACATTATGTGTAATTACATGTGGTTGTACCAGATACAGTATACTAAACAAACCTATTAAAGTCAGCTTTAAGTTAACAGAGAAATTGTTAGCTTATAAAAGCCATGTGTGAAATCTGTAGTAAAGAGTAAGTCCTGAAACACACTAGTTTACATCCTTGTTGAAGGAGACAACTAAAGTAGCACCACCACATCATAATGAGCCTCTCACACATAAGGTGACAGCGACATGGATGACTTCATTTCACACATGAAAAAAAAACAAATATCCAATTTCTGAGTATTCTTCATTTTAAAATACAGAGTCATATCACAAGAGCAGAGCAGTCTCATTGTCAGCTGCTAAATAACAGATCAAATAAATAGTAAATATCACCACTGACATGCAAAGTTTCACACAGATGCAGAAGAGACGCAATCAGCTTAGTACTTTCACAAGACTGCCAGTAGAGGGCAGCATAGGCTCAGCCTGCCACAGACCCCCAAGCGAGCCTGCAGGCTTAACCAGCAGAGACTTCCTCATGTCAAACCGTACAACAGTGGGACATCAGATATGACAATTTGTATCCCAAGTTACCACAAAGTAATGTGGAGCACTATCTAGACTTATTTAAATTTATATCAATCAATGAGCTCATTTCTGAATTCAAAGTTAGCTATAAAGAGTGAAGAGTAGGATTTAGATGGTCTGACACAGCTTTGGATGCACCTCTTTAAAAAAATTAAAATACAAACATTAATAAATGTCATAAAACTTCCACTCTGGTATCATATCATGGCACAAGACTCAGACATTTAAATCACCCCAAAATCAAAGGATGGATTCACAACAAAATAACATGCAGTATGATGTAACTGCATTTTGGTCCAGTATTTGAGTGTAAACATTTGAAGCTTTTGATTTTTGAGTAAATGACTTATGGATTTGCTGTGATTTCTCACACACACACTATTGTGAACTACTGACTTTACTGACAACCTTATGTTTAATATCTGATCTTCATTAAAAGCGGAACTGGAGTGTCAAACAAGTGTGGTTACAGTACTCGCAAACAGACTGTGAACTTTAACAGTATCAACAGCTTATCATTAGTCCTTCAAATAACACACACTCTGGCAGCCGTGTGTGAAGTATTCAACTTTAGGGCAATAACATAGGGTTAAATTTAAGATACTTTTTGTATGGAAACTGACCTTTTTACGATTTTTCTTAACACTTTTTCCTGTTTCCTGTTGAATGTTCATATTAAACGTGGATAAAGTTTGAAATAATGAGGTTACCATATGTAAATGTAATCATTGTGAGCCAAAAGCTCAGATGGCTTCTGACTGCTCGAAATACTAAGTCTCCAAAGTTTTTCATTTACTTTAATAAAGTAAATGTTGTATAGCTCACAAGCACTAGGTGCTTCCCCTCTGCAGGCTTCCAGAAAGTAGCCAATCAGAACAAAGGGGGCTTTAAGAATGAGGCTCTGAAAGACACAATAAAATGGCTTATTTCAGACAAAGTATGAACTGAGGTGCTACAGAAAGAGCTAGTATAACATAAATGAGGAATTTGTGGACTGTAAATCATCCAAACCTGTTTAGTTATCCACAGTTGTTATTTAACTAAGTGTCAAGTTAGTCTAAACACCTGACATGACCCTTAGCTAAGCAAAGATAAGTTCAAAACAGTCTACATAGCTTACTGTCAGCTTAGTGTTTTCAGACTCCTTGGTAGCACAGCAATAAAGCTCCTAGCTATTTTTATAAATGACATAGCTAACATCAATGTAGCTAAACATCAAACAACATCTGAAAGTATTTTGTCACAAAAAGCTAAGAAATATGCCAGCATATACAACCTTAACCTAACTGGCAAAAAAGGCTGATGTATAATTGAACTTTAAAGAGCTAGCTTTTAACCATTTTGAAAAGTGACTTTTAGGCTGCTGTTATTACAAAATTGTTGGAGCGTGCTTGTAAAATGCTGATATCAGCTGGGAAATCGTGAGCAGCTGGCTTTTTCCCTGTGGTATTAGAGATCTGAAGAACGCTCCGTTTACTTAGAGATGCTTTTTGTTTTAGGGGAATAGGTCATAAAGTTGACCTTTCCCACATGAGAACACAGGGCAATGCATGCATTGGTACAATGTTCAAACTGCTTTAGGCAACTGGTTGCATGAGGTTTTTAAAAAAATACGCCAAATAGTTAACCTCTCATTTGAAGAGTTAATGTTTGATATTGTCTGTTGGTATTCGGCAAGCACAAGTCTCAACACACCTTGTAAACCTCTCTCTGGATTATGACAAACGGTACTCTTAAACTTAGGACCAAACAGTTACCAGTTACCACTTCAACCTAATTTGACACGTTCAATACAAAAATGTGTTGTTTTCATCCAGCTATCCGAGTAATGAACAGCAGATTAACAGAATAAGTAAAATGCAAACACATACACTTCCACCAGCTGAGATGAAGTGATGAATGAGTACTTAAGCAATGACAGACATTGTCAAGACTGGTTAGGCAAACTCTGACTTGAGTTGTTAGTCCTCTATAGTCATAGCTGGTCATGGTATTTGCTGTCTGAAGATAAAAAGAAACAAATGCACTTCATCATGTTCTGTAATACAAAGCTGGTGAGGCAGTGACTGTCTCATATAGGACATGAGATGAACACAACTGTGACATTTATAGGAATGTTTTAGGCCTATTTTAGACTTGTTTCCATCAACTGTTTATTTCAAAATGTTTGAATAAATAAAATGTACCATACCAAAAAAAACTGAGTGGGAAAATAATTTCAATGTAAATTATTCTTAAATTTCAAATATATTCAAAGTAGCATTAAGATACTTGAATGAAAACCCAATTTCAAAAACGAGTGGCACTATGTGGACTCTCTATGCTCTAGAAGACACTCAAAGGCATTTTTTTTTTTTTTGGCCTTATAAATAAGATCAGTGACTTTGTTATGGACACTGAATCAGAATGCTTCCCCATCAGCAGCAATGTCAGAGATGTCAAAGGTAAAAGGTCAAGAAAGGAAAAAGTCTTGCTGAGATCACAGCACTGACTCAATGGCTTCCGGCATGGCTTCTAAGGCTTTGGTTTGATGCGTGACCAATGGAGATGTCTCCTCCTCTGCCTGGACGTTGGCCACGGCCTCCACTCGGACTTCCGCTAGCTCCCCCTCCTGTTGCTGCTTCTTCATCTCCAGCTGGTTTATGTGGTGGAGGATTCCTGCGCCAAGAGCGTCACCCTCCACGTTCACTACGGTGGTGGTACGATCTCTGTTCACAAAGAGAACATTTGTGACAAACTTGACTTTTAGCAGTGGTTACAAAGTTCTTTCTTGGACCCAGCTGATGGCATCAAGGGAGACAGGAGGTTGTACTAACAAAGGAACTTTGATTGCAAAACTCACATGAAATAAAAAGCACGTCACAGTGTGGTAGGAAATGCCAACAAATATACAAAATCAAAGAACTACAGGAACAAACCAAAAGGATGACAAAGGAACTGAAGAACCAGACAAAGACTGAGAGAGAATACACAGATTAAATAAACACACCAGGCAGAGAGATAATACAGTACAAGTGAACTCAGTCAAGGCAATAACAAGGTCAGGATTAACCTTCAAAATAAAGCAGGAAGTACTCATGCTGATGAAACAGTAAGACACAGATGGGGGAAACACAGGAGCCACAAAGAAAAGGAAGCATCATACAATAAAGAGAAATAAAGAGAAAACTAAGGAATACTACAGAAACTATTGATGGTTACAAAAACCATGACAGTGGCAAATTACATTTTGTGTTTTGAATTAGTAAATGAGTATTAAATGAGTATGTATTTCTTCATTAACCTTTTAAAATCCACCAAGTTGTTGGCAAAACCTTTAGGGTACGTGTTAGATTGTAGTTTAGCCACATCCTAAATAAGCACTTTGTTTTTTTTAGAAACTAGAAGATGTTACCTTTCAAATGAAGTCTCGTACATGCATTTTGGCCTCACAGGTTTTCTGAATGTTTCCAATTGTGTGTGACAAAAACAACTCCATAAAAAGGAGTGGATGTTAACCTAAAGCTAACCCCAAACGGGTCACTGGTGACCTGGTAGATGTTCGATTCAACAATAAGTTAAACTGTTTTTTTTAAGTATGTGAGCTTTGTCTTTTAAATATGACCTATTTCCATTTGTTTGTTTAACCTATGTGTGTGTTTGCTCTGGGAAAATACTGCAGGGGGTTTCTGTTGGTCCACCAGTTGGGAAACTCTGGTCTAGTTGGGAAACTCTGATCTAGTTGGCCTACTGTAAGCTAGGTGAGGTGCAGGTGTACGTGATCATCTGTAGTCGCCTATGTTTTATAATATGACACTCACACAATCCAGTCAACAGCTAGCATGAGGGACAGGTCGTTGGTCGGCAGGCCAATGGCCTCCAGGATGATGGCAATGGTGATGATGCCACCGGCTGGGATGCCTGCTGCACCGACACTGGAGGCTGTGGCTGTCACCCTAAAAGTATGAACATTTACAATAAAATCCCATCTATTTCTACCAGTAGGAAAGATGTTGGAACAAATTAATGGGTGAAAAATGTTGGTGGTATTATCACTGAATAAAACTTTTTCTCTTTGCCTGAACTTACAGGATGGTAAAGATCTGTCCAGCGTTCAGCTCTGTATTGTTGAGCTGAGCGATGAAGACGGCAGCAATGCATTGGAAGATGGCAGCGCCATCCATGTTAACCGTGGCCCCAATGGGCAGAATGAAGCGGCTGATGCGCTTGTCCACACCATTGTTCTCCTCCACACACTTTATCATAGAGGGTAGAGTTGCTGAACTAATGAGAGAAGAAAGATGAGATATATGCAGAATTAAATTATTGATGGCTTACTTTGGCATTGCTTTCAATACTGGGGTAAAACCATAGACTGTACTCCCAAAAAGCTGAATCTGTTCATCTGGACGTAGCGTTTTTAGTGGGAGAAACGAATTCTTTTACCTGGATTATTGAGCATGCATCAAGACATAGACTGTACTGAATATAACGTCATCCACTGATTTCTGGACTCCACATTTTGAAGCTTTAACATCTGCATTTCGGCCACTGCCATGTTGGTTTCTGAGTCAGATTATACCATATAAAATACTAGAACTTCATTCACAAAAACTGCAGTACAAACATCTTGGATGGTCTCTAGGCCAAATTATTTTGCTACAGCTGCCTGTGTCAGCACACCCATCAATCAAAGCAGCCATGCCTCTAATTTTAAGACTTAACAAAATCCAAACGGTTGAGTAATGGAAAAAAAATTGTCCCCTGTACAGTTGGCATGAAAGGGGAAATAGCTGTAAACATTTTATTTCCATGGTTGAAGCTGGGTATTTAAACATGGAAATCTATGGGGAATGACTCACTTTTGTATCCAGCCCCAAGTGGTCATTAGCGGTAATGCAGTTTTGGCACTTGCGCATTAGCTTAATTTTTCAGCCCTGTAAGTTGCTGCGTGGGTAACAAATTCCTAATATTTGACAGTCAACCTTTACCTCCCACCTCCCAAAAAGCATAAAGGCTCAGTTTGCCAGACATGGATTAATTAGTGATGGACTAGACATATTTTTCAATGGAGGTCTTCACTGAATTTTTATTTTAGTCTAGGACTAGGCTTAATCCATGTCTGGGAAACTAGCTGATAATGTACATATTGCCTTACCTGGCTTAAGAGTTTTGCAAGAGACGTGAAAATCGCTTTAGTTTTTGGCAACATCAGAATGAAATTAATTTTACTTTGTGCTGCTGTGACTTCATAGCAGGGCTTCCTTTGGTTGTGTAAATAAGATACAGCTCAATAAATATGTACAAAACATTTGCCTTCACCAGAGAACCTACAATGCTGTGAAAGAGTATTTGCCCCCCTTTCTGATTTCGTATTTTTTGCATATTTGTCAACTTACATGTTTCAGATAATCAAACAAATTTTAATATTAGAGAAAAGATAAGTTTTTAAATGATGATTTTATTTATTAAGGGAAAAAAGCTATCCAAACCTACCCGACCCTATGTGAAAAAATAATTGCTAAGTCTTTGGGACTCCAGTGAATCACAGTGAGAACCATTACCCACAAATGGAGAAAACTTGGAACAGTGGTGAACCTTCCCAGGAGCGGCCGGCCTACCAAAATTACTCCAAGAGCTCATTGACGGCTCATCCAGGAGGTCATAAAAGAACCAAAAACAACATCTAAAGAACTGCAGGCCTCACTTGCCTCAGTTAAGGTCAGAGTTCATGATTCAACAATAAGAAAGAGACTGGGCAAAAACGGCATCCATGGGAGAGTTCCAAGGAGAAAACCACTGCTGACCAAAAAGAACACAAAGGCTCGTCTCACATTTGCCACAAAACATCCTGATGATCACCAAGACTTTTGGGAAAATATTCTGTGGACTGACGAGACAAAAGTGAAACTTTTTGGAAGGTTTGCATTGCGTTACATCTGGTGTAAAACCAACATAACATTTTATAAAAAAGAATATCATACCAACAGTCAAACATGGTGGTGGTAGTGTGATGGTCTGGGGCTGCTTTGCTGCTTCAGAACCTGGATGACTTGCTATAATTGATAGAACCATGAATTCTGCTTTCTACCAGGAGCTTGACTTAAATCGGATTGAGATGCTTTGACATGACCTTAAACAGGCCGTTCATGCTCGGAAATCCTCCAATGTGGCTGAATTAAATCAATTCTGCAAAGAAGAGTGGGCCAGAATTCCTCCACAGTGATGTGAAAGACTCATTGCCAGTTATCACAAATGCTTGATTGTAGTTCTTGCTGCCAAGGGTGGCACAACCAGTTATTAGGTTTACAGATGAGTTACTGTTTCACACAGGGCAGGTAGGTTTGAATAGCTTTTTTCTCTTAATAAATGAAGTCATCATTTAAAAACTGCATTTTGTATTCACTTGGGTTATCTTTGTCTAATATTAAAATTTGTTTGATGATCTGAAACATGTAAGTGTGACAAATATGCAAAAAAAAAAAAGAAATCAGGAAGGGGGCAAATACTTTTTCACAGCACTGTATATTGATAATGTGTAAGACTTGTGGCATCACTGCTCTTCAAAGCTAAAATGTCTGTATCAAGGCCTTCTAAAGGATTCCTGCATGTAATTAAAGAGGTTATTGTCCCTATTCACATTGTGTTATCCTGTATTTCAAAAGTAACTTTTTAAAATACCAAAGAAAAAACAAACCCAAAGTGCTTTGAGTGGTCAGTAAGATTAAAAAAATGATGGTCCATTTCCAAGAAGCTGCACTGGTTACACCATCAATGATAAAATTTCAGTAGTTTCGGAATAAACATGAATCATATTATTTTTGCTATTCTTAGAGCCTCACCAATATTAAGGCTCAAGCTGTAAAGTCTGTCTTGAGAACTGTGCTAAAGGAAATACGAATACGAATACGAATACGAATACGAATAACTTTATTGATCCCAGAGGGAAATTCATTTGTCTGACAGCTCATCTGCTATTTATATGAGAATTGTAAAGCCTGATGGCTGTGGGTGCGAATGATTTTCTGTATCTCTCCGTTTTACAACGTTTCTAGAACATGCGCTTCAACTGGTAGCAGCAAAGTCTGGTAGCTCTGGTAGCTCTGTGCTAAAGGAAAGGTTACTTTGCTGGGTTTATCCCCTTATGACTAATTCAACAAGGCACTTTGCCTTGTTGAATTTATCAAGTGATCTCTTGCAGGCCAAGATGGCACAAGATAAAAGTTCATTTTATCTTTTATATACAAATTTGGCAGACAGCGGAGCAGGAGAAAAGATCAGGATGTTAGGAGTAAATGCAGAGTAAAAATTGGGTGTACTAATATTTCAGGCCGACTTTTAATTTACATAGATTTCGATCACTGATGTGATGTGATCACTGTAACAATTCATCAGAGACTCTGCAATGTGACAGTATACCTGGAGCAGGTAGCGAAGGCAGTGGTGAAGGGTGTGATGAGGCCTGACAGAAAGCTGAAGGGATTCTTGCGCGTTAAACCAAAGTAGATAAGGGGCAAGACGATGCCTCCATGGATAACATGGCCCAGAATCGAAGCAAAGATATATTTTCCCAGGCTGGTGACCAGAAGAACCACATCTTCCATCTCTACAATTTTACTGCCCACTAGAAACATGATGCCAAAGGGGATATACCTGAAGAGACACAGGAGAAAAGAAAAGTCAAATACAGCAATAAATAGTTGGTATAGACAGTAAGTGCATAACCTTCTTTAACTGACTGAGAAATGTCACAAAACATCCCCATGTCCAAGTCGAAATGCATTTAAATTTCAATTAATTTCATCCAAGAGCACTTACCACATGATCCAGGACACTAGCACCATGGTGGCCTCATTGAAAGCGTTGAAGAAACGGATGAGTTCCTCTCCCTCGTCACCCAGTTTCCTCAGCGCCACACCAAACACCATGGCAAATAGCACCAGACCCAGGATGTTCATGCCATCTGTTTCTGTACCATAAGGGACCTAAACCACCCAGCAGAGTCACACTGTAAGAGACTGAGCATACTGACAAGACTGTGGTAAGGAGAGCTGTTAAAAACCTAGTTGATTCAAGTAAAAAGGGAGCAAAACACAAGAGGAAAGAGTCTCCAGCCATGCAGAAGGCTTGACAAATGTATCTTGGCAAGAGCATCTGTTTTACTAAGGCTTACTGTCACTGAAAATACCATAAAGAGCTGCAGTGGGAGAAACATTCCTTGGAAAGCAAAGAGCTAAACATGGTTACTTGGGCAGTGGTTGACTGTATAACTTTATTCCAGTTCCTCTCTTTTTTTTCTGTATAAAAGCAAAGTTGAATCACACAGTTTCAGCTGCTCACAAATAGCAACAATAAGCTTCTCCTCCATATCTGACTGCCAGTGGCTTCAGGAGCATCTACAGTCTGTGAGCATATCAGCTGATAGATTTTCATGGCACAGAATTAAGTTTTGAGGGGGGGGGGTTTGTTAGTTTTGCTTAAGTTGAATTATTTTCAACTTGTGTGGTGTGCATTTGCCTCTATCTGTCGCCCGGCTCAAATTTGCATCAGCTCATGTCTCATGTCTATAAGAATCTATAGTCATTCACATCTGTGAGGTTGTACTTAAGTGCAATGTTACTTTAAACTAAATGCTAACATTAGCATAGCAACATTCTTGCAATAAAATATTAGCATGCTGATGTTAAGCTGGGTTTCCAGTTTGCATGCTAATATTTGCATTTGATCATAAACTAGATCTGACCTCATGATTGTACCAAAGTAATTAGGAGAAACCCGCTAGGAAACATTGAATATTTGTATTGATGTTTATGACAAGACATCCAAATGCTTTCATGATATCCAACCTAAAATATCAATGTCACTAGACAGATAAGAAAAGTCACTAGAATGCTTGCAATTAATCTTTGGAGGACTAAGAATCTCTGTAGAAAAGTTTTATTAGAAAGGACCAAAGTGGTGGTCCATTGACCCATAATCCAAACTGCAAGCATGGCTAAAAATGTATGCTGATCCAACTTTAAACAAAACTTGTTTTCTTAGCTGGTGGAACACTTTACACAATAGCAGTTGCACATTGATGGTCACACACTGTACTATTGGACTGGAACCTTATGTGTATCCTTTCATTGTGGAAAGATAAACTTGTCAAATAATGGAGCTGGTGTAGACTGCAGTAGTTTATACGACACCTCTTACTACAGAGTGTGCGTGTGCGGGTGCAAAAGTCTGGAGGCAGTAGAAGGATTCAGTGAACTGGATGACGAATAGGGACAAGGACAAATCCTGTGCTCAATCCCTTTCCATTGTACTGAGCTCTCCCACAGCTCCACCAGCTTCATCCCCTGGCACTGGGGGGACAGTTCACCAAGACCCACGACACACAAATACCATGGACCAATGCCAAAATCAGATTCCCCCAACTGTTCCCTCATACTGGGTCAATGGGGACAAGCCACGGCCTCTAGGGAGAAGCATTAGGATTTAAAGATTATGTTCAAAATTTAGCAAATTATATAATCAAATAAAGTAACTTCAGACTTTTTTTTTTTTTTTTTTACAAACTTGTTCTTTAATGATCCCTCAGTACAAACAAGTTATTTGAGTGCAATGCTGCTGAGAGACTTTAAAAGTGGTTCCTTGTACTAGCTAACAGGATGCTGCTGTGGTACAAGCCTAAAAAGGCTTTTGTACTACTCTCTAAATGCTTTTGTTTAGCAGTCTGTGTACCATCATGCGTCTGTTAGCCTGCTTCCGATATTCTGTCTCTCCTGCTGACAAATGAACAAAGTCATCATACACTTGTCTATGATGCAACATCCACTACAAGTAGCAGGCAAGCAGCAATCTAGAAATCTGGTGCTGGCTCTCAGTTAGGATTTTTTTTCCCCTAGTAAAGACCAGCACATCATCTTGCCTCAAACCAGGCTCAATGGATATCTGCTGTGTCAAGATGACCTGCAGGATTGCCAACATCTGGACGTAGCGTACTCTACGTCCAGATGAACAGATTCAGCTTTTTGGGACTTCAAATAAATAATATTCAAACATATCTGAAATCAACAGTGGATACCTAAAAGCCATCACAAACCAGCCTACCATCCTAAAAAAGTGGCAATATGCAACAAAATGTATGCAATGAAATGCCACCAAATCACCCAGCAGGAAGGATGCTGTCTGATCGCCGAGCTCCACTGCAATTCATCTGCCGTGGAACAAAAGGAAATGCTAAAACTCTTTAAGAATTAGGTTAACAGAAAGACATTTAAGCCAATGGCAAGCTAAATGCTACTTCATTCTGAACCTTTCTGAATTTGATTTGGAAATTGGAATAGCCTAGTATGAAACAGCTAAACTTTACATCATGTTAGCTAAATCTGGTGGAAGGATCTACCAAAGTTACATTCTGTATTGTAAAAGCCTGTCCACATGAAAAGTAGTTTGTAGCTGACAGTTGGTTGCTAGAATACATTACAGGGTCCTGTTGTGTAGATAACTTTCTAATGTATTTACCACCCCATCATATATGAGTCATTAACATCCTTTGCTCCCATTGGTAGTCACTTCAATCGCACGCTTCGAAGTTCAGAAAAGTTTAACTGGGGACCCGCACACTTCATATTACTAAGGGTTATTTTGCCTTTTGTAAGTGTTTGGTTGTCACAATAGTCACTATGTGAAACTCCACTTTTGTCCTTCTTTGGATAGTGTTAGCTTGTGAAGCCATTATAGTCTTATACACTGCTCAAAAAAATTAAAGGAGTTATTGATCTGGTAATGGGATAATGGGATATTGATCTGGTCAGTTAAGTATCAGAGGGGGTTGTTAATCAGTTTTAGCTGCTTTGGTGTTAATGAAATTAACAACAGGTGCACTAGAGGGGCAACAATGAGACAACCCCCAAAACAGGAATGGTTTTACAGGTGGAGGACACTGACATTTTTTCCCTCCTCATCTTTTCTGACTGTTTTTTCACTAGTTTTGCATTTGGCTAGGGTCAGTGTCACTACTGGTAGCATGAGGTGATACCTGGACCCTACAGAGGCTACACAGGTACTCCAACTCCTCCAGGATGGCACATCAATACGTGCCAGGTGGTTTGCTGTGTCTCCCAGCACAGTCTCAAGAGCATGGAGGAGACAGGCAGGTACTCTAGGAGAGCTGGACAGGG
>VUQS01046878.1:0-12393 GCA_015108495.1 Heterochromis multidens
CATTGATCAATGGTCATGACAATTTGCATACTATTGATCATGAAACTGACCAAATGGCCCATTGTTAGTCAATGGTGCTGGTTTCTGTCATTATGCAATGTACTGTTTATAAGGCTGGGGAAGTCTGCAGTCAGCTGAGACTGAAGAAGTTACCAGTTGGTAAACGAAACGTTTCTCCCACTAAAAAACGCTACGTCCAGATGAACAGATTCAACTTTTTGGGATTCTTTTACCTGGATTATTGAGCATGCATCAAGAACAAGAACCATCATGGAAGGACAGGACCCTGCACGGCATGTACCACCGTCAGATAAAAGAAGTGGCTGATATTGAGAAATCCTACCAATGGCTGGACAAAGCTGGACTGAAAGACAGCACAGAGGCACTAATCATGGCAGCACAGGAACAAGCCCTAAGCACAAGATCGATAGAGGCTGGAGTCTACCACACCAGGCAAGACCCCAGGTGCAGGCTGTGCAAAGATGCCCCTAAGACAATCCAGCACATAACAGCAGGGTGCAAGATGCTAGCAGGCAGGGATACATGGAATGCCATAACCAAGTGGCTGGCATAGTATACAGGAACATCTGTGCCGAGTATGGCCTGGAAGTCCCAAGGTCAAAATGGGATATGCCCCCCTAGGGTAGTCGAGAATAACCAAGCTAAGATCCTGTGGGACTTCCTGATATAGACAGACAAACTGGTGATGGCTAACCAACTGGACATAATAGTGGTGGACAAGCAGAGGAAGGAGGCTGTAGTGATAGATGTAGCTATACCAAGTGATAGCAACATCAGGAAGAAGGAACACGAGAAGCTTGAGAAATACAGAGAGTTGAGAGAAGAGCTAGAGAAGATGTGGAGGGTGAAGGTAACAGTGGTCCCCGTGGTAATCGGAACACTTAGGGCAGTGACCCCCCCAAACTGGGGGAGTGGCTCCAGCAGATTCCGGGAACGACATCCAAGATCTCTGTCCCAAAGAGCGCAGTCCTAGGAACAGCAAAGATACTGCGCAGGACCCTCAAGCTCCCAGGCCTCTGGTAGAGGAACCGAGCTTGAAAGATAAAGACTGCCCACAGGGCGAGTGGGGATTTTTTTATAATGCGCCTACTGTAAGTAATGCTATAATACTATAATACTATGACTGTAGCAGATTGAACTGACATAGAACTGATACCCAAAATACTGGCAGCTGTGGTTGCCTGTATTACACTGTATTTTTACCACTGTGTTTAAAAATTTTTGTTATTTTTTTGTCATTATTTGTTACAGTTTTCTGCTGTTGAATGTGAAGTTTACAGTAAAATACTGGGAACTAATGTGACAAACATTTTGCTGTTGTGTGATCAGTGTAAATATAAGAAAGGTAATATGAAAGGTATTAGTTCAAAATGAAAACTTAGAAATAGCTCAGACAGTACATGACCCTACAAAAGTAGTATGTCATTAAAAACAAACAAGGCTTAAAACAAAAACAGTAGCAGAATTTTTTTTTGGTATTTAAAAATTATTTCTTTAATTAAATATAGTCAATATATAAGGTTGATCTGCATGTTTCTGCTTATGTACCCCAATTTAAGTTTTCTTATTTACCTCAGCTTTTGTGTAGATTCTTGTGCCAATTGTATTACTGTTAACATTCGAACCACACTGATTATGAACATTGGATGGAGCTCACTGACCATTTATGGACTGTCAGCTAAACATTAAGACTGTTCTCAGCCACACAAACACTAGAAAGCACATCACAATATCACAGTGTAAGCTCATCATAATCGAAACAGTGATCACAACACTACTAAATTACAAATTTTAACTCAAACAGTAACAGTCCTCTGGGTCTTTGCACTTGCCAGCGTTAAACTGTCCATAACCTGAGTGACTGCACTGCAACTTTATGTTTACTGTCTGCCAAATGCTGTAGTGGTAGTTGGTGTGACATAATTTGTTCTGATGAGTTATGAGTGGACTCAAGCAGCAGAATCAGATTCAAGTCTCACTTCATTAAATAAGAAAAATCTGTGTACTATACTATCCTGTACAACTATACAAAGCTAGCTGCAAGTATTTTGTTCTCTAAAGGTATCGAGTTTGATTCATAAGAATTAGGCCATTTCATTGTTCTCCTGTCACATTTCAGTCTTGCTCAAAATAGTCAGGTTGTTTAAGGTAAAGTAGCCAGTTGCTTTTGTAATTCTGAAGATATAATCTTTGATTTCTATCCACAACACTTTCTATTACTATTCCTTTATGTGTTTTTGCATTTCTTCTCAAACTCCCTTAATGCCTTTGTTGATTTCTGCCTTTCTTTCCTAGTCTTTCAACCCTATAACTTTTTTTGACGTAAAATCCCGCTGAGGGGGTTGGTCCGGCAAAATTAAATGAGATTTGATTTTTAACTTTAATTGATTTACCCTAGCTGAGATGGTCACAGTGAATGGTTGTGCTGAATAACTTGCGTATCGAACACAAATTCTCTCTGGCTGTGAAATCGATGGCAGAGGAGTTATTGGAGTAAGTGTTTGCATCAGCACTAAATGGATGATGTTTTTCTTTTCTTCGTGTTATTCAGTCACACTTCTTTTTCTTACCCAGCTGTGTTTCCCTCTGCCTGATTGTTTTCTATCTGTCTTACAGTTAATTTTACCTATTATATTTTTCCAGACAAAGTCAGAAAAATATGAACACACCTAGTGTTTTGCTGCTTCTATATCTATGTCTGGACTGGATTATACTATTGCAATGAAAGTGGTATTTTCACATAGCTTTAAAATCCCCATCCACATCCAGTGGTTAGATAACCTCTCTTAAAATGAATCTCTCTCTATCTCTGTCATCTTGACTTTTGACAAGTGCAACTTTCATTCTTTCTTTATCTCCATCTTTCTTCTACAGGGCTTAATGATAGCAAAATGTATGTGCCTCAAATGTGCTCAGGAGTTAGGATAAATAGTGAAGGAAAAGAGGGTTCACAAAATGAAGAACTGTTTCAGTGAGAGTCCACATGTTTATAGTCACAATTGATTTGTTTGTTTGTTTGTTTGTTTAAGGTGCAAAATGAGCAAAAAGCTGAAGGGTCTGTTTCCTCATTCTTCTCAAATTTTAAGTGTTGAGCTGATCTAAGACACTCTGTCCTTCAAGGTGGAACTAAAAATATAGCCAAACCGATGGCAAACTGTGCAGCATTATACAGAAGCATATATGGACAATATTACTGGGCAACACCTGTGAATCCAGGTGTTTTCAGTCCCATTGCCATTACAGGTGTAATCAAGCACCTAGCCATGCCTTTACAAACATTTGTGAAAAAATGGGTCATTCTAAAGAGTTTTTAAAATTTCTTCCCTTCTAGACATTCTGTGATCCACTGTATGTGGAATTATTGCAAAGTGGAAACATTTAGGACCACATAAAGTCGAGCGATGAGGTGCACATTGCATAAAAGTCGCCTACACTCTGCTGACTTGGTAACTGCAGAGTTCTGAACCTGCTCTAGCAATAACATCAGAACAAAGACTGTGTGCTAGGAGCTTCATGGTATGGGTTTCCATGGCTGAGCAGCTCCTGTAGGTGTAATGTGTAGGTGGCCCAGAGCTTTTGTCCATATACTGTATCTCCAGCCATCTTAGAAAGAGACAAGACAAGAACACTAAATCTAAATCTGATCACCTTTTCCTCAGTCAGACTGTAGTGCGGTATAGTATCAAAGTCCAAGCATTAAAGTGTAAAGGGATATCCAGTCCAATACTACTCTCTTTGGAACTTTTCATGTTTGGTTTCCAAACATCATATTAGGTCTACTGCTGTTAAATGACTGAGAAACAAATGCAAAAGATCAGCACAATAATATGAAAATATAACAAATACCCCATTTATTGTTGTGCTTTTTCTAAGTAATGAAGCCACTTGCATTATTACAAGATTGACAGCCAATGATAATAATTTCAGTAAGTCTAGTTTATTAATTAATGGGGTTCTCTTTACAATATAGGCGGTATACACTGATAAGCTAATGACAACAACAAGACCAATCCATTGAGAACCTCCACAGAACACCCTCAGAGCTCCAGGGTCACAACAACATGTTAGAGCTGTTCTGGCATTAAAGAGGCATTAAGATGTAGTTTAAATGTTGTAACTGTTCAAAGTACAGTACTGTGCAAAAGTCTTGAGTCACACCTCACTGTTTAAATTTTGCTTCCAAGGACCCAGACTTTGAAATTTTTTAAAGTAGTCTTAGGCAATCGTTCTCCAGGCTTTCTGAAGGTTTTTCAAAGGGTTTTTTTGGACATTGGCTGCTTTTCACTTATTTTCAGCCCATTCCAGTTTTGTGTGTGTGTGTGTGTGTGTGTGTGTGTGTGTGTTTGTTAAGCCACTTAACACTGCCCAATAAATTATTCAAGCATAAAAAAGGTACCTAACTCAAGGGATGAACCAGTCTTGTGTCTACACATAACAGACAAAATATGCCTAAAGATATAAAGAAATATATAACAAGATGTATTTTGTAATTTTTTACTTGCACCCTGTATCAAAAACACATAATTTGTTCCTGTTTCCTTGGCATTTTTCATACATTCAACTAAAGATAACACAGTTTGACAGGCATAAAAAGTATTTTTGCATCAACAAGGTGATTTTAGCTGAAAACTTGGCATATGAAAGCACGGTGTGCAGTGTGTCCTTAAAGCATTTAAGGGAAACTAGACAAGTGGAGGACAACAAAAAGAAGTGGCAGGCCTAAAAAAAACTATCTATAGCAGATGAACAATACCTGAAAGTCATGTCCTTATGAAACAGGATTAAAAAAATCCAGCAATGACTTGACACCCGACCTGAGAGATGCATCCATCAGCCTCATCGGAAATGGTCTTGGTGGAAGGGTGGCTGTCATGAAGCTCTTCTTAAGGAAAAGAAAAGGCTGAAAAAGCAGTGGCAACAGTTCTTAGGGAGTGATGAATCGAAAAATGAAATTTGTGGTTGAAATCATTGTCAGTATATATGGAGGAGGTCAGGAGAGAGGTACAACAATGAGTGTCTACAGCCATTTGCAAACATAGTGGAGACTCTGTCATGATTTGAGGCTGCATTTCAGTTAGTGGTGTTGAGGATTTTCAGCATGACAATGAACTCAAACACACTGCCAATGCAGTAAAAGCATACCTAGAAAAACACACAATGGAACACTATCAGTCATGGATTGGCCTCCCCAGAGCCCGGATCGCAACATTAATGAAGCAGTGTGGGATCATCTCGGCAGAGAACAGAACAAAAGGCAGCCAACATCCAAAGAAGAGCTTTGAACGTCCTTCAAGAAGCCTGGAGAACTATTCCTGAAGACGACTTAAAGAAATGACAAGATAGCTTGCCTAAGATAGTTTGGGCTGTGTTAGATAATACAGGTGGTAATACCAAATATTGATATGACCACAAGCTTGTTAAAATTGTACTTGTAAAAATTGTATTTGTAATTGTCTCTGGTTTTCCCAGTGAAATATATATTTTTAAAAAAAAAAGACTTTTGCACATTACTGTACATGGATATAGAGCCATATTTTTGTTATGCAACAGTTAAGAAATCTGCATAAAGAATGTTTTCCATGTACATAAATATCCATTGTTGAACAAAACAGCCCCAGCACTGCACCAGAATTCCTTCACAGAGCTGGAGAACTCTTCTATCATAATCTCTTTCCACCTGCCTCTATCTCTTCCCTCACACTGTGTCGCTTTTTGTTTCTTATAATATTTCAGGTTCTGCTTCCATGCTTGCTATTCATAAAGTGCCAGTGATCCAGGAAAAATGCTTCAGAGACAGTTGTTCTGGATGTTGAACAGCAGCGCCATGTCTGCTCTGCCAGTCTGGGCTGTGTTTTCTTCTACGCAGCTGACTGGGCCAGATCTGCACTGGACCCAGATAAATTAGTCTAATTCAAATTTAGAAGCAACTGTTGAACCATAGTCATTTTTCGACTTACATCTGACTTTGTAACTTATCCGAGCAATTGCCCTCCTTTCACCCTCTACCCTTCCATCTCAAGAGTCACCACTGTGACATCTTTAATGAAAGCAGTACAAGGCAAAAGAATAAATTTTGCTTTTTTCCCACTTTCAAGTTATTTTCAACTTATCTCTGTCACTGTGTTCTTTTCTTTCTCTGCTCTGTGAGATGTGCATGTGCGACCAGTCATTAACTACTCCCTAATTAATAATGGACTTACCCTGCTGTAGAGCTTCCCTACCTGGCAGTGGTCAGTTGTTCCTTCATGAACTGGTGAGACCAGAGTGAAAAGGAGACTAAAAGTAGGAATTATGCTAGAAAGGTAGGAATAATAATTAAAAAAAGATAGATGTGCAAATTAAAATGCTATCAATTAGGTATTTGTCAGACATTGAGGTGGACAAAATCCTGAATTTATAAGTCATGCAACACCAAATAATAATTCAGCAGTAATGATCATTTTTGTACATGTCAGTAAGGCTAAATTAATATCCACAATGTATTCATTTTTGCTCCCTGTGAGCTTTATTCGTTCATATTTCATGCAACGCGGATGCTTATCTGTCAACCAAATGTTACAATTTTAAGATATTAATCTGACTGCCAATTTCTTCTCCTTGCAAAATTAGATTACTTCAAAGGATTGCAGATAGTGGTGAAATATTCAGTTTGGTCTTTCCTGATAGGATGCTCTGATTTCATATTTGAGATGAGATTTTGAAATGGCTCCCTCATTACGGTTTGTTATGAACCCCCCCCCACCTAATTACAGCAATTTCCATTATCTAGTAATCAGTCTTTGATCATGATGTGTGGCTTCAACTTGTGCTTCCACATCCATGCTCCTGTGGCATGCTCCAGAAAAGGTCACTTTAGATGACAGTAAACTAAAGTATTTAAAATATTTATATTTATTCAGTTTTATATTTCATACATGAACCTTTTAATGTATAAAAATGTGCTAATAATTTATTTATTTATTGTTAGTACATTTTTGGGGGTGTCTGCAGGTCAGAAGTTAGAGTGGCTCATTTACTAACTGGAAGGTTGGAAGGTTGGTGGTTTGATCCCAGGATCCTTCATCCAGTCTGCTTGTTGGAGTGTTTTTCGGCAAGATCCGGTAACCCAAATTGCCCCCAATACACCATTGGAGTGTGAGTGTGTGTGTGATAGTTAGAAAACGCTTAAAGGGATAGAATCAAGCACTGTGTGAATGGGTGCGGGTGGCTTGTAGTGCATGCTAAGTGCTCATGTATGTATAATTTACAATTGTACATACATTAGCTTCATAAATATTGCAATTGGGTAAAACAGATAAAAGTCAACCAATTCCTGGTTACAACCTTTTTTTCTGCTAACATAGACATACACTTTGATGTCACCTATTATTTAACAGAAATATAATCAGTAACACATTTTTTTTCTTACCTCAACCTTTAGTGTCACTTGAAGTAATATTTGAGGACTGGCACTGTGTGCTGTGTTCAGTCTGTGGAGTGTATTTTGCACAGTTTTTGTAATAACAATATATTAGTTGTATAGTTTTAATTCCCAGTAAAGGGTTAAAACAGAAGATCAAAAGTAAATTAAATTTGAATGAAGTTTTAAAAATTTGATGAGCCCAGTGTCTGTAGTTTGTGCTTTGTGTAAAATGCTTTTCTTAATCAGTGAAAAATGTCATTTTAAAATGTCAGATTTTTGCATTTCTCAGTTGTTGAAGTGATTATATACCAATTACTGTGTTATTACTGTATTTTTTTTTCTTTTCTCTCCTGTCTTGAGATAGCCAATCCCCCCTGTTAACGCTCATTATTTCTGAAAGTGATGCTCTGCTGGATTTATGTGCTGAAGAGGACATGACTGGATGCTTGGAAACATTTTGTTAAAACCCATTTTCATGCTTCCTCTGCAGTCTAGTGAGTTGGTGAATAGTTGGTGCTTAGTTGGCTCTGCTGACTCACAGGGAGACAAAGACAAAAGTCCTGAGCTTTGTTGGGAGAACAAAGAAGACTGGAGTCTATTGGAAAACTTTGATGTAGTAAAGGTTTGTGTTGAATCTACAGAATCTTTTCTGGATATGTTCCCAACAAGATATCCAGTTGTTTTGTTGTTCTCTTGTTCACTTTCCTCTCTATCTCCTTTGGCCTTTATCACTCATATTGATTCAAAATGGGAGAAACAGATGTAAGTTTGAAATGGAAGCTCCTCTTTGGGTATAGCAGCTCCCTTTTGCTTCACTCCCTTGATGTCCTCTGTTCTGCTGAGTCATTTACTGCTGTGCCACAGTCGATGCAGCTTAGAAAACCACTGGCAGAGCTGAATTCCTTGCTGGGGAACACAAGCATCAACTGATTTTCATTTCCTTTGAAAAACTAAAACCCAAATCTAATCTTGTCCCTCGCTATCAGATTAGCAATTAAAATCGCAAACAATAGTGTGGCGGCTTTTACTGTTCTCTGCGCCACCCTGCAGCAAACTGGCCTCGCCTTTCCAAAGATTTTTAAATGTCACAGTCAAAGAAGTTGAAAAAGACCATTACCAGTGACATTTTATTGTGTGTGTGTGTGTGTGTGTGTGTGTGTGTGTGTGTGTGGTATTAGAGCATACAAACATGCATACATTAAGAGCAAATAACATTTTCCCCAATGCAAATAATAGATCTTAGGCTTTTTGAGATTAGTGCCTGTTCATCACTTGTTTTTTACTCCAATTTATTTCTAGTGCTGTGTTCTCTTTTGACCCCAGTTTCACCTGTTGGGGTTGGCATTCCATTTCATAAGGCTAGCAAAGACATACTTCAGTGCCCTTTTATAAACACAAAATTAATGCTATAGCATATGTTTTATGCTACTGTGCATTCCCCAATGCCACAGATTTCTCTCACTTGGCGCCACTCCTTTCCATTCCACAATCTGAGTTAAAAATGCTAAATGGTTTCTAGAACAGCTGCCATTTCCTAGGCTATGCCTCTGAGTCAGTAAAGCTATAATGTCCTTTTCTGACCCGTCTCCCAATGTCATAAACCTGAAGTTTGATTTGAGTATGTGATACTATCCCACAGGCACTGGGAGGAATTACAGGGCCCTTTAACAAGATGTGACTCTGGACACATTAAAAAACTCTATCAATCTCAGACTTTATGGGTCCCCCTTCTGGAGCTCAGGGCTGCCTGACTCATTACCTCTACTCTTCTCCCTCCTTTTTTTCTTTATGAGTTGCCTTCAACCAATTGGAGCCCATTAGGTAACGTCCTGCAGAGACTTTCATTGGTGCACAGTATAAAAGCAGTAGAAAATTAAATTTAAACATAAATTTGGGTTTTTACTCTGAAATATATTGAATAACAATCTGCAAGTCTGATAAAAATTATGCTCCCAATGTGTACTGTGGCCAGGGCAGTAGTTTGAAACCATGTTATTGCATTTCTTTGCTCTGGATAAAGCAAATCCTAATGCATTCCTAGGCCAGATTGGATATGTAATCCCTTCAGCATGTTCTGGTTCTGCCTAAAAGGTCTCTTCCCAGTTAAACATGCCCAGAATACCTCCAAAGGGAGGTGTTTAAGCCATCCCAATCTGCTACTGTACCACCTCAATTTGGCTTCTTTTAATGCAAAGAAGCAGCAGTCTTACTCCAACTCCCTTTCGGATCTTCCCTCACTGGCAGGGAAGATGCTCAAACTATCCCTTAGGATGAGCCAAGATATCCCTGAAGAAAAATAATTCTGAAGTTTCCAAGGTCTCACTCTTTTGGTCACTACCTAATACTCAAGACTGACTGTAAGGATTGAAACTAGAGTGACAGGTAATTTGAAAGCTTCACCCTAAGGCTCAGCTCACCTTTAACTGCCACAGTCTGGAAATACACCAAAATGAGCTTGCCAACTGGCCACATGCTTCATCCTACTCTGAGTCAAGAACAAGATCACAAAATATTTGACAATATGCAAATTAAAGTGACATCAGAGCCTCCTTCCTTCCTTTTGTTCTTTCAGTTTTGCTTCTATTGCCATCCAATGGATGACCAACTGGTAGTTGAGAAAAAGATGATGATTTGGATTCAAGTATGCCCATTAACCCTGCACGTGAAAAGTGAAGCTTACCTAGTGCATTCGAAGGGGATTCCAAGGTGGCGTCTAACTGTTGCTTAAACCCAGCCCACCCATTCTCACAGCACAGACTGCCAAGAATACCTTGTATCTTTGAGACACCAGCAACTGACAAAAAGGCAGCACTTGACACTAGGGGTGGGGAATATGGCCTCAAAATTATATTACAATATTTCAAGAATATTGCATATTTCTGACAATGTAGAAAAAAAAAATACTGAATGTTTTATTGATGCTTGTAAGCAGCAGCATTTATAAATGAGGGGCAGTTTCCATCCTTCTTTTCTAATGAGTTACTGTCATTGATGACTCACTTCATAATTTGAAGTGTGAATCTATTGAAATAAGGTACCAGCAGCAGCAGCATTATAGTGTAATAGTAGTGACACAGTATTATATCCAGGGACAGCACAAGTGAAATGTAAGCACAAAAGTCTAGGTTGTGTTTTCCCTGGAAATTTTAAGTGAAAGTACAACATAACTGCTTAAAACTTCAGTTTAACAATAACTAAAGTAACTCAACCTTGTAACTCGTCAGGAGCTGCACAATTTTGTTACACAATAAAATTGAAAAATATTTTCCATCTGCGATGTTGTATCCTGGGTTGAGCTTTTTAACCAGATGCTGAAAGCCCTCCTTTAACACCATGTACCCGCATCAGAAATTTCCATCCAACGTTTGCTCTTCCTGTCATATGGAGCACAACTAGTGAGTGCTCCAGTGATGCTCGGGTGAGCCATTTGTTTACATCTGGGTCACCAGCTGCTAGTATCTTGTCCATCGTAGCTTGGTTGTACTCGACGGTGTGTTTTTGCCTCAAGTGACGAAACACATTTGTTGTTTCCATCTTTACTTGCATATTTTGCAAAGCACTGTGCTTTGCTGGAAGTTGTTGAAGTAGCTCTAGGTACTTAGCTTTAGGTACTAAGTCATCATCAGAGGCTGACACGTGACTCTTGCGGTCAGACATGCCTGGGCTCGTCTCCTTGTTGCACACTTGAGGAAATGGAAATGCATGGCATTGCTATACCAATGCTATCGCAATATGACATTTAATGTCATGTAAAAATGGATAATATATTATCATAGGTGAGATGGTATGGCACAGCCCTGGAAATGAAAATATGTGGATGTGTTATGAATTCGGTTTGACATTTTGGAAAGTATACTTACTCATGCTTTTGCTCAAAGCTAGGGGAGAGGACTGATACTTTTATTGCTGTGACAGACTATGAATGAGCATGAGCTTGTTGTTACTATATAGGCAACAAGCAACAATTAGAGACTTCAGGAAGTTACTGTGCTCAGCAGCTGAATGTTAGACACTTTTAAAGCATTTAACTTTTTTCAAAATCACAATTTCTTGTTTTTTGTGCAGATTCAGTAAACAGGGTGTAACATTCTAATAGCTAAAGTTATGGATGGTTTGTGCTATGTTTCTGTACTAAAAACCAGGGAATACTAGTGTTTAAGTCTCGCTTTCAGTTTTCCCTCCAAGTTGACCACTGCACTCTACACTAGCTGCATTATACTTGGAGATCGATCCATTTTCTTCCACTTATCCAATTCAGGGTTATGTTGGGGCTGCAGCCTATCCCAGCTGTCACAGAGCAAGAGGCAGAGTACAGCCTGGATATATGGCCAGTCTATCACAGGGCTAACACATTTATAGCCAATTTAGAACCAACAGTTAACCTAACCTGCATGTCTTTTGACTGTGGGAGGAAGCTGGAGTACCTAGAGAGAATGCACACAGGCACAGAGTGAACATGCAAACTCCACACAGGAAGAGCCCAGTCATCCCTTGGATTCAAACCCAGGACCTTCTTGCTGTGAGGCGACAGTCTTAACGACCGCACCACTGTGTCACCCTAGTGCAAAAATATACATGCAAAATGTCAACTTCTTCCATTAAGTTATAATTTAACACCCATACATCTACTTCCAACATAAAAACTGTCAGTCCCGTATGTTTATAGTCACTAGATCACTACAGAAATTTATTTACTGCAACTGTATGCAGCAGCTTGGTCACTCCTCTACACTTAGCGAGCATTGTCATGAACCTCTGCCAATCATAGTGAGGATTTACAGTATATCCAGTAATAAGCCAACTGACCCCGAGGAAAATATGTCAAACCCCAGTAATAAAACTGTAAACCACCAATCATTATGAGAGAGAAAAAAAACCAAAAAAAAAAAAAAAAAAAAAAAAAAAAGGGGGGAAAAAAAAAAAAAAAAAAAAAAAAAAAAAAAAAAGAGAGACAAAAAAAAAAAATTTTT
>VUQS01046879.1:0-11939 GCA_015108495.1 Heterochromis multidens
TGTCATGGTTCTGGGTCTTTGACCCAGGTTTTTGAGTTTGTCTGGACTTATTGTTGTTTCTTTTATATTTAGGGAATTTTAGGTTTTAGTTCTGTATTTGTTTTGTGCATTAGTCCTGAGTTTAGTGTTTCCTAGAACCTCAGTTATTTATGTTCTAGTTGTGAGATATTGATGCTTAGTTTTGGAGAGCCTTATGGTTTTGTTATTTGTATATCTAGTTCTTGGTTCCTTGTTTTATTATGTTAGTTCCCTGTCATGTTCTGTCCGTCCTGCTCTCACCTCTGTGTTCTGTTCTCTGTGTCTCCGTGTATGTTACGTTTCGTTTCCCCAGTCATGTCCCCGTGTCTGTCTGTTCTCTTCGTGGCTGTCTGTGTTCACTGTCCTGTCTAAGTATTCGTTTGCAGTCCTGGTCCTGACCCTAGTCTTTCCTTTCCTGTCACTGTGTTCTCTCTGTGGCTCCCCAGTCTGTCATGTCTTCATGTTTGTTGACCTTCAGTCCCGGTGTCAAGTTCTCGTGTCTCAGTCTGTCTCTCAGTTTGCGTTTACTTCCTGTTTTACTTTGGAGGTCTCTCCTCATGTGTGTGTGTTATGTTCAGTTTTGCTTCCTCTGTCTCGTCAGTTTGATTCAGTTCTGGTCTGTTCCCAGGTGTGTCCACTCTGTTCTGATTCCCTCTGGGTGTATTTATTGTCTGCGTTTTCCCCAGGTCGTTGTCGTGTCCTCCGTCTTAGCGTGTGTGATTCCGCTCATCTGTTCTCCGTCAAGCATGTGAGTTTCCTGTCAGTCAGTTTCCCAGTCAGTTAGTTCTACTCTCTTCATGCCCTGTCGTTGTTTGCTTTTGTTTTTGTCACCTTTGGCCAGCACAATAAAAGCTGAGATTTTAAGTTCTCTTCTGTCTGCCGAGTCCTACATCTGGGTCCACACTCTGTCTGCCACACGCCTCCAGTTACATGACAGTTTTAGCATAAGGCAAATAAAAAAGACATCTGTGCACAGGACTCAAACTGATGTAGTTTCAGTGGTTAACTTTATGGTTGTTGTTGTGTCTGTCAGTTTTTTTTTTCTTGTTTTCCTGGAACATCTTTTGAAGACTCTGCTGAGAATAATGAAGCATCACTTCATCTAGGTATTTGGATGATTTGATGTTTGCTGTTCTGCTGAAGTCTAACCACAGCTGTGGTTCTTTCTGCTAAGTCAAACACTCTTTGGTTTCTGACCCTTACCAATGCGATCCTTACTTAACCCGACTTAACGGCCTCACATTCATACTGATGGTTGATTTCTGATAGACATCGAGTGCCAAAATGGATCTAGGGTCGGTGCTTCCATTGTAGTTGGTCTCATCTGATAACTTTCATATAACTGACCTTGTAAAAAAAAAACCTGTGGAATAGCAATCACTTAGAGGAAGTTAATCCCCAAGTCAAAACATAAACTGTATCAGCCAACCTCAGCTGATTAACATGAAAACACACCAACTAAAAAGTAAACCCACTTCTCAAAATGTCACATAACAACTGCAAATATCACATGTAGTCCAAACGTTTCACATCTGGGAGCACAGAGCATGACAGGAAGGACTGAGGACAGTTCTTTAGATGGAGAAAAGAAAAAAGCTAAAGGTTAAATATGTTTATTGCAGTTAAGTGCAGCAGATATGTCCAGGCTTTTTCCCACACAGAGGACATTTTTGTCTTCCTTGCCCCAGGAAAAAGGTGTTAGCCAACCCCAAAGGAATTCCCACCTCTTACAATGTTGTTGTAATTTTGTTTTAACCGTTTTTTCTCAGAAATAACAGGTAAATGCGTAGATTTTTGTCAAATAAGGTAACAGACTTTACTGTACGTCGCTCTTCACAGTCACATCCAAAGAACTAATTGGAGGCAAGAAAAACCCCGCATGTTGGATGAATCTCTTGACCCACTGGTTTTAGACTCTCAACATTAGCACTGTCCCCCAGATGGGACCATATTTAAATGAGAGGGTGGCATTATCAGCCAATGCTATCAATAAGCTTTTGTTAGCAGGCTGCATCCATCGACTGTATGGGTGAATCACACAGACAAACAGATAACTGCTAATCAGAATCTTTCAGATATTTCCATTAAAAATGCTCCAAAAGGCACCAAAAGAAAAACATGGTCAAAGAGGTTCAGTTCACTCACTCTGGTCATTCATAGCAGACAGGTAGAAGCTACAGCTGCCTGTGTTCTGACATCTGTCAGTCAAAGTATTTTATGAATCATTTTAAAAATGACCCTCTTATAGTTGTTATGAATAGTGGAAGTAGCTATAGAGACCAAAACTCTTTTTTGTACCAGGCCATAAGTGACCACTGCAGGAACTTCAGCCCCGGTTCTCATCCTTGGGTATAATACTATGTTATTTTATCTGATGCCTCCTGCATCCTCACTGTTACTCACAAGATGTGCTGATGAACTGGCAGCAGTATCCAAGATAACTATTGCATTTTAGAGACAGAAGTCTGCATTAGGAAGTTGGGGGGATACAGGTAGTGTAGGTTTCCCAGTCAGGAGACCGAGGTTTGTGTCCCTTTGGATGCTTTGTGTCTTGCACTTTGCATCCAAGGCTCAAGGGGGCGGCCATGTGAGCGGCCTTTTATTGCTTTTTTCAATCTGATTAATTTTTTTGCTCACTTTTTACTTTCACTTTCATTTGCTGGTGGGGTTTCGTCACTAAAAACTACTTGGGTTTGGGGTAAAACACAACCCTTTACAGTGGTAACCATGTTTATTGAAAGATAATAGGTTCAGAGTGACTGTGCCAAAACTTGGATGCCAGAGGACACCTTCTGCATAAAAGAGCAATGCCCCCAATGTTGACCAAACAACATTAATTGCAATCCTGGGGATGAGCATGTTGGTGTAGATAGTGGAGAGTTACTGATAAACTCTTAAAGAGGTTAAATGATATCAGACAGTATATTTTTTCTGCCAGCTTGAAGCTAAGCATAGGAAGCTGGCAGGAAGAAGAAAATAAACTTTTTTTTTTTGGTACTTTCCAAAATGTTTTGTCAGTGTAAATTAACATATTGTGGTTATTCTAAGAAATATGCTTATTTAAGAGCTGTTTGCTCAGTGTCACTCAGCCCAAACAGAATCTGCAACTTGACCTGAGATTCTGCTTCGTGAGTTTGTCCTTTAAAAATGCTCAGCATTTTTCATATGACATAGTTATTTTTTGCATAACTATGTCAACAATATCTTGATGCATGCTCAATAATCCAGGTAAAAGAATCCCAAAAAGTTGAATCTGTTCATCTGGACGTAGTCAGTGGTGCTGGTTTCGGTCATTATGCAATGTACTGTTTATAAGGTTGGGGAAGCCTGCAGTCAGCTGAGACTGAAGAAGTTACCAGGAGGTGACGAAACGTTTCTCCCACTAAAAAACGCTACGTCCAGATGAACAGATTCAACTTTTTGGGATATGTCAACAATGATGTTTTCTCTGTGTGTTTGAGATAATCTAATCTGCACACATTACAGTGATGAGCTGTTTTAATTTTTCTAAGAAATGCTTTGTGTATTTGCACATGCATCCATTTCCATAATCTAAATAACTGTCTACAGTTAACAGGAATGATGCCTGCAACTCCCTTCAGCACAAAAATGTGTACTCAAGCCAAACATTTTTACTGGATGAGTAGAAAAGTCAGAGTCAGGAGGGGAAAAGTGAGACTGAGGAAAAAGTAAGTAGCAGAGAGGGAGGGAGGAGTGGAGCAGAGGTGAAGGAGAGGAAGAGGTGGAGGGTAGGAGTGAGTCAGGATGAACCACAGGAGGAGGGAGAGAGAAGGCAAACACTCATTTTTTCCAACCAGCAACTCTCAGAATACGGAGCTTGAAATGTTGGAAGCAACTGAACGCCTCTTATCCTATAAACACTCAGTCAAGCCTGCAGGGAGGGAAAAAGTCGTTGTACACGAAGGAAAATCAAGTCTCCCAAAATGGAAACAGTTGAGGAAAGAGGAGGGAGAAGAGTCCTGCTCTGTTCATATCTGAGCTCATTTTCACACTCAGAGAAATCCATGTTGCTTCAAACTCAGCTCTGCAGCTTGACTTTGGATGTTTCCAGATTTGCAGTCTGACTCCACAACATGTTGAACTGTAGCCTTTGTCCACCATCTCTGTCTCTTGATGGTATTTATTGATATGACTCAGCTACTTGTTTTCTTTCTTTCTTTTTTGAGGACAGATGGAAGCCATTAGTATTTTGGTGAGGTGGGTGGGGCAGCTTTGGTTTGAGTTTTGCAAGCTGGATTAAAAAAAAAGATGCTATTTTCAGTATCAGTATTAAGTTTGTAATTTGAGTCAACCCATCAGTCTTAAAGAGTTAGGAGTTTGAACTCTACTAGTGCATTCTGGGAAGTCTGCTGATGTTTGGGACTCATTTTGACTTAAGTACAACTCATGCGTTCGTCTTAAGCTCTGAAGGCTTAAAATATAAGTTAAATATTTTAATTTAAATTAAAAAAATGTTTTATTTAAATTAAGTTGGCAAGAAAAAAATGAGTTAAATCAAATACATTTTTATATGAATGTTTGCAGTGTCAAAAAATATTAATAAAGTAATATACCTGTGGGTTCCATGCAGAGAATCCATGCAGACACGAGGAGAGAAAGGCCCCAGGCTGGATTTGAACCCTGTGAGGCAACAGTGCTAACCACTGTACCACTGTGTAGAGCTAATGAACTGAAACCTTGGGGTGTTATAGATTACACTTTATTTCTCATTTTCTGACAAATTTTTAATCCTGAACTCTGCTCATATCTCCTCAGTGGTGGTAAAGAACTATAATAGAGAAGTGGCTATCAGGTGCTCTAACTAAAGCTGTAAATGCAGAATCAGCCTCAACAAGAAACTGTTTTGCAAATATTTAGGCTGTACTTTAGTAAAAGTCATTATCCTACTTAAGTAATAATAGTTTTGGTATACTTAAAGTACTTAAAGTGAAGAATGAAGAATCATATACATATTACTGGGTAACACTTAGTAATTCATTCATGTGCAACTTTAATGTTGCAGCTGGAAATTATTTTAATTACTTTGATACTGGAATTAGCAATTTCTGAAGAGTTTGTGGAGTTGAGAGTCTAGTAAGTCCAGCTTGAGACAATTTTGTAAACTAACCTTAAAGAAAATTTTCTAAAAATTTTTTCTAAAACTGACCCACCATTTTAATGAAAGGACCATACCACACAAAGATAGGTACAGAAGGAGGGAAGCGCTGCATAAGTCTGATGGCTGATCCGACAGGTGCTCTCCAATGGGACAGGTAGAAGTATTAAGAAAAAGTCTAGTAACTTGTGCTAGAAACATACATGGCGATAAAAAGCAACCAAGCCACACTTGCTCCAGGTAAAGTGATATTAGCACATTTGCAAAAAACAGACAAACATCAATTTCAAAAACTTCATCAGGGTCTGACAACCACATAATCAGTCTGACATAAATAGCACTCATGGGCAGCATAGAGGGCGCTAAAATAAATGACAATTTACTATTTGTCAATTATTGTATGATGAAATGAACTGGTGGATTAAAGAAATTCATTACTGAAACATATTTTTACCAGCTGAACTTTTTCACCTGAATACCACAGAAGAAGTTTTAGTTTCAAAGCTTACCCACCAGTGTGGGTGCCTAGTCTTCCAAGATTTACCCATTCACATGATTCTGAGCTTCATGTGAAGAGTTTTGTCTTTTTGAACAGAGTTATGCAACTATGACTATATGATGAGTAATTTTGAAAATATCTTGAAACATGAGCCCACAAATCTTAGAACAGGCTTTGAAGCCTTACCTCTTAACCCCACTGACAAATAGAAATATGCAAAAATCCCAGAAGAATGCAAACAGATTGGACCAAGACCTTCGTCTCCTGACAAAAAAGAAAATTCAGTTCAACCTTCGATACTTATTTTTCCTCTAACAAGTGTAAAATCTGCTATTATTTTTCCACATTTTTTCGGTTTTCTGACTCATTTCTGGAGAATTATTCCAGTCCAGTCTGAATGTTGCTCTTGTTTTAAGAACTTTTTACACTAAATGACTGAACTCACGTTTTCCTGCCGGCACTCCTCCAGTGTGGCATTGATGGCACTGAGTTGCCCCAGCAGCAGCAGGTTCTCAGCTCTCTGTTGGGCAAGCCTCTCCCTCTCCTCCAACACCATCCTCTCCAGAGCTTCCTTGTTCTTCTTAAACACCACCTTTGCCCCTTCCAGCTTCTCTGTGGTTTCCTGCAGCTCATTGCAGCACTCAGCTTTACCCTTCAGGGCTGGAGATGTCGCCCACACCACAATCACGATAAGAGAGATGATGGACCAGAGCGCCAGCAGGGCGATCACCACATTCTTTACCTTCTGGGAGGACTTGGAGGTGGCCGCCATGGGGGGGATGGAGGTGATGAAAATGAGGAAGATGAGGAACTGTGGAGTGAGCAGCTGCTCTCAGTGAGTCTCTCAGGTTGGAGTGAGCTGGAGTTTCCCTTCAGGCTGGGCAGGGACACAGGGAGGGGCTCCCTCACAGGGTGACAGGAGGACGGCAGACCTCACCATCTCCACCCCCAGTAACTGTTCCACCCTGAATCTCACCCTCCTCCTCCTCTATGTTGGTGTTATCAAGCCCAGAGAGGAAGCAGCGATCAATAGGAAAGTTACAACATCAGAGTGAAGCCAACAGAGTTTAACACACACACACAGAGCTCACTTGGAAAGTTTTGTTTATGTGTGAAGAGTGTGTGTGTCTGTGTGTGTGTAGAACACTGAGGCTTTCTGTTTCTATTTCCCAGCCTGCCAGTGATGAACTCAGATGAACTCTCAAACTGCAAATATGCTTCAGGCAGAGAAATGAAACTCAGAGAAGAGAAACAGAAACAGAGAGAAAAGAAAGGAAAGAGAAAGAAGAATAACCTCAGAAAGAAAGCCTGCTCTGCAGCAGCTCTCACTCTTTCCTGACCAACTGCCAGCTGCTGGCATATAGCTGGCACATAGCTGGCACAAGCCCCACCCTCTGCCACACAAGACCACACCCACTAAACCCACCATGTCTATCTTAGCTGTGATTGGCTCAGGGGTAACCGTCTCTGTGCTTTAGCCAAACATCTCTATAAACATCTGTAACTCCTACCAGGAGCTTTAGGGGCCCTGGTCCAGCTCTGTCTCTGTCTCCCTGAATCATCTGGGGTTAGCCACTCCTTCAACGCCACCCACCTACCACACCCCATCAGGACTGAGTTTTCAGGGAAGCAGCCAAACACATTCAGGTTGTTTTAATAAAGAAGTCAGTGGATAATAATTCTCAGCAGGTTTACAGGCAGAGTATGCAGAAGAGATGAGACAAGGAGACTTACTGAAAGCAAAGAGCCTTCAGACCAAACACCACTGATTTCTCAGAAATGGACCAGCTGCTCACAACTGAAAAAAACAAAAACATGGTGCTTTGTGTCTTTTTCAAATTTAACTGGAAATAACAATAATTAATTTTTCTGTCCAAACTGTAAAGCATTCACTTCTTTCTTTACTTCTGTATATGCTAACTGCCCTGACAGATAAACAGTTAGTGTAGTGACAGTGTCCTGGGCCAAGTCCATAAATAGCAGAGAAAAACAGTGAGAAGGAAACAGTGGCTTTCTGCCATCATTGTCAGTGATAAATGCTGCTGTTCATTGGCATGATGCATCTCCACAGCTGCCATATTGCTGGGTGGGGGCATCTATGGAGGTTGAGGTCTATAACAGGTTTGGTTTGTTACAAATCCTACAACTATATTTATTTATATTATTTATACAGGATACTTTAGTTTAATATGCAGATTTTCATACCAACATCTGTATATTATGTTGACAGCCCTGTAAAATAATGTTTAGAATTATTTTTATTATTCTGCAGCTGTTGAATGTCTTCTAACTTTATCTTTTGGGAATCTAAACTCAAAGGAAGTCAAACTTAACAACACTGTGCAGTAGCTACAATGCAGGTACATAAGTTAACTGTTACTGTATGTATTATTAGTGCCATGAAAGAGATTTTTACACTCACAGGTTTAGTTCATTTAGGACTCAAACATTGTTCAGTGTACAAAGATGTCAGACAGCTGAAAGCAGTAAACTTTCACTTTGGAGAAGCTGAAATAGATGATTTTTTTTCTTGATTTAAGCAATAAATCAGTTATTAAAATAACCGTATGTTTTCAGATTTTGACACCCTTGATGCCAGATTTAGAAAGCACCATTTAAACTGAAAAACTAAGAGCAACTATGAATTTAGCCAACTAATGTGTACAAGTTCAGTCAAAATGCTTTAAAAATATGCACCACAGGCCAACACGGAAAACTCTGACTCCTTCAAACCTTCAAAATCTGCTGCAAAAACCAACAGGAAATGTTTAATCAGCATCATCACTTTCTTGCCACTAAAGATTTTTGAATAGAGAAAGAAAACACTCCTCTGTTCTCAGACCCTGATGTTTTTGGCTTGAAGGGAGACAGCCATCTGATCTCTGACCCTCTTTCCTCTGTCCAAATATAGGAAGTGCTGTGCATTCAGGTGAGGTCAGGGTGAACTGCACTCTCACACTGCATGGCGATATTAGGCCGAGACTGGAAATAATACGAGTGGGATTGTAAGCATTAATATTGAATTAACTAATTGAATTAACTAATTATTAATTAAACCTCTAGTTCCATATGATGAAAGTGCAGCTACTGGATATACAGTATTGTACTTTATTTAATATTTTTTGTTTTATTTTACTTATTCTCTATGTGATAAATGTGATTTTCACCTTAGTAATCAACAGTCTTTTCTTTGTGATTTGTTGATGGGATGCCAGTATCACCCAATAACAGATACACTGAGGTCAGACAGATGGTTGCATCAGTTCAAACCTACAATTTTAAACTTCTGTGAAAGAGAATACTTTAAAATCTAAATGCATTTCAATGTATGATTTTTGACAAGGTTCTTGTTTCCTCAGGTTGTTCCTCCTGGATGTAAGGGAGATCAACCCAAGCAGTGCCAAAAACTACAGTCCCTCTGACGGTCACTTGAGGCTGGTGTCAAAGCCTGGTGCAAAAGACAAATTTATAGGGGGAGGATAACCCTCCTGTTTAATTTTTATTAAGGCTTAAAGGCTTATTAAGGCTTTGTTTGTATGTTGCTTAGCACTAATTCATGTCTTTGTACACTGCACTCCTACAGTTTATGGATACAGCTTTATAAACAAGCAAGCTAGTGTTAGCTAATAACTTAAAACTCAGCCCATCTAAACATGGTCACTTCTGGCTCCAAAAAACTAACATGACAGTGATGTGACACGAAGACTGAGGCTTCATTTTTCAAGTCCACTCACGTCACAGTGTCCATATCCCATCCTTTATATACAGTCTATCAGTGCAGCACATATGCACTGTGAGTTTACCATGAGTGCAAAGACAAACAGATACTCACAGTCACAGCAAAATTAGCTAACTGATGCCAGAAACAATGGTGCTGATGTTAGCAGCAGTTTATCGAGATATTTATTTAACAGCAAGAGGGATAGATATACCAAAAACAGAGCCAGTTATACATAAAAATAAAATTGATTAAAAAATATGGAACTTGGGGATGGGAATAATGAAGCAAATGTAATAATAAGAAAATTTCTGAGATTAAAGTAAAAAAAAAAAATTGTGAGTGGTAAACACACACATACGCACTTTTGCTCTCATAAACTAAAAACTTAACCTCAGAAATTCTGAGTATTTCTTGGAATAATAATCCTTACCCTGGCTGTTTTTATTTATTTATTTTTTGTTTTTAACTTTCAACTATTAAGTTAAAAAAGAAGAAGGCCCTAACATGTTGAAGTGGCTGTGGCTCAGGAGGTCATCTACTCGTCAGAGTGTCAGTCATTTGATTCCCGGCTCTTCCAGTCTGCGTGCCAAAGTAACTTGGACAAGATACTGAACTCTGAGTTTCCCAGCTCAAATGTTAGACAAGGCACTTAGGCACTGAATAAAGCACTGGATGAATGTGTGTGTGTGATTGGGTGAATAGTAGTAAAAAGCTTGTTGCTTAGCTTGTAGTAAAAAGGACTTTGAGTGCTCAATTAGAGTAAAAAGTGATATACTATAATTACCAGTCCATGTTGTCATACTTAATGCTGGCTGTATTTTAGGGGCTCGATATTCAGGTGCACCAATAAAAGCAGTACTGTGACTGTGAAGCTGATTGGTCACATTTAGTTATAGTGCAAACAACAAAAGGTTTCAATTTCTGTGTCTAATTATTTCTTCCAGCATTGTGTTACTGCTGACACTTAGACATCACTAATGAGATAATCTGGTTCGATTTAACAGAAGTCACAAGAATCCAACATGTCAGTGTTGCAACAGTGAGTGAAATACAGTCACTTTGTGTCAGAGGAGAGAGGGTCTAATGGTTTGTGCATGCTGGAACAGATTTTAGTTCATGCACAACTCCTTGCACAAATCCTGAGATTTTTAACAAGTTGTCTTTGGCTTGCAGACAGTCTGTAGTCACTGTGTGTGACCCTTGAGGCAGGAATGCTTCATCATTCTATGATTTCGTCCCTCAGACTGATTCCAGAGCAGTGATGAGACTCTGTGAGAGCAACAACACCCCCTGCTGATAAATCACATACTCTACACCTTTAATCTCTCACTGAAACACAGACATGAGTTCAATAATTATTCATATTATTTTATACAGTATATATACTGTGCCATCCACAAATGCAGGTTAAAGCTCTATCATGCAAAGAAGAAGCCACATGTGAACATGATCCAGAAACAGTGCCGTCTTGTCTGGGCCAAAGCTCATTTAAAATGGACCGAGGCAAAGTGGAAAACTGCTCTGTGGTCAGATGAATCCAAATTTGAAATTCTTTTTGGAAAACATGGACGCTGCATCATCCAGGCTAAAGGGGAGAGAGAGAGAGACCATCTGACTTGTTATCAGCACTCAGTTCAAAGCCTGCATCTCTGGTGGTATGGGGGTGCATTAGTGCCTAGTGAATTTGCAGCTCGCACATCTGGAAAAGTGAGTGTGAATGGTTCTCTGTCTCTCTGTGTTAGCCCTGCGACAGACTGGCGGTCTGTCCAGGGTGTACCCTGCCTCTCGCCCTGTGGCAGCTGGGATAGGCTCCAGCCCCCCTGCAACCATGAATTGGATAAGCGGAAGAGAATGGATGAATGGATGGATGGATGGATGGATGGACATCTGGAAAAGCACCATCAGTGCTGAAAGGTGTATAGAGCAACATATGCTCCCATCTAGATGACGTTTTTTTCAGAGATGGTGTTGCATATACTATACTATAATTCTTTATTTAAAAGGGACAGTGCAGTTTAACATAGTCCAGATATAAAACATGAAACTGATGTACTGCACATAAGTTTATAGCTATTGCTAATTTCCAACCATTGTGCCTTGTTGGGCTTACATTCACAATACACAAAGTTACAACATTCAATTACATAAAACCAAAATACACCATGAATGCAACTACAATTAATAAACAATGTAAAAAAAAATAAAAATTTAAAGTATAATAATAAGATTAATTAAAATGACTACAGCTCTGATTTACCTTTAACCAACCTTTGACCTTCAATGTAAAGGATTTAATATCTGTAATCAATTTGATTTCAGTTGGAAGTGTGTTCCACAGATGGCAAGCCTTTATGGAAAATGCTGATTGTCCAAATTTAGATCTGCAATATGATATTTTACAGTTGCCGTTCACCATACTCCTAGTAATGCAATTACTGTCTTGTCTTTGGATGTATCTATAAAGACACTCTGGGGCCAGCCTATTTATACATTTAAAAACTAATTTAAGAAAACACAAATGATTGAAACTCTTAAAACTAAGTAAATTATATTTCTTTAAAATGTGACAATGATGCCACCGAACA
>VUQS01046884.1:0-16865 GCA_015108495.1 Heterochromis multidens
GATAGATGAGTCTGGGTTTGGTGGTTGCCAGGAGAACGGTACTTGTCTGACTGCATCGTGCCAAGTGTAAAGTTTGGTGGAGGGGGGATTATGGTGTGGGGTTGTTTTTCAGGAGTTGGGCTCGGCCCCTTAGTTCCAGTGAAAGGAACTCTTAATGCTTCAGCATACCAAAACATTTTGGAGAATTTCATGCTCCCAACTTTGTGGGAACAGTTTGGGGATGGCCCCTTCCTGTTCCAACATGACTGAACACCAGTGCACAAAGCAAAGTCCATAAAGACATGGATGAGCAAGTTTGGTGTGGAAGAACTTGACTGGCCTGCACAGAGTCCTGACCTCAACCTGATAGAACACCTTTGGGATGAATTAGAGCAGAGACTGCGAGCCAGGCCTTCTCATCCAACATCAATGTCTGACCTCACAAATGGTCAAAAATTCCCATAAACACTCCTAAACCTTGTGGAAAGCCTTTCCAGAAGAGTTGAAGCTGTTAGAGCTGCAAACGGTGGGCTGACATCATATTAAACTCTATGGATTAAGAATGGGATGTCACTCAATTCATATGGGTGTGAAGGCAGACGAGTGAATACTTTTGGGAATATAATGTATGACCTGGACCGTTAAGACAGTGTTCAGTTACATCTGCCCAGAGGTTTTTTTTTCCAGACCTCTTTTTGTGAATAAAATAGCTTACCTGTCTCTCCTCCACTCTTCACCAGCCCCTCCCCATGCACAGCAGAGTCTTTCACCCACAAACAGCCACTGAAAGTAAACGTTGAGGGGAGGAGATAAATGAGCATCTCTGTAAATGCACATGGAGCTCTAATTTAAAATTCAAACTAACAGACAGAAACATTCTCCTTCTGTTTCCTCTCATTTTGAAACGATGATTAATCAGTGTTCCAGCGCCTCACACATGCACATTCATTTTCCAAAAGGCAGAAGCGCCAGCACTGACACTGTTTGCATATATGTGTGCACACACTCAGACATGTCATATATGTCTGGAATGAGTGGCAGTTATGTGTGGAGATACCGATATGTAACTACAGCACAGGGGATTAAATGTAATGTGAAGATAATAATAATGATAATACTATTTAATGTTAACAAGAAAAACAGCTATTGCTCTGATTGGAGAACTACTGGGATCAATCTGAACATGTCAGTGGGCTCTATTAATCTTTCTCTCTTCCACAGTGTGTCTTTTGTCCTGTCTTCCTCCCCTCACCCCGAACAGGTCGTGCAGATGGCTGCCCCTCCCTGAGCCTGAATCTGCCAGAGGTTTCTTCCTGTTAAAAGGGAGTTTTTCCTTCCCACTGTTGCCAAGTGCTTGCTCATAGGGAGTCATCTGATTGTTGGGGTTTTCTCTTTATTATTGTAAGGTCTTTACTTTACAACATAAAGTGCCTTGAGGTGACTGTTGTTGTGATTTGGTAAAACAAACTTTGACAAAAAGTCAGTTGCAAGAACCTTCCAATCAGGTGACTATGTGTTAGTCTTGTTGCCCATTGTTGGTTCTCCTCTGCATGCAAAGTTTTCTGGTCCACATGTCGTGGAGCACAAACTCAGTGAAACAGATTATGCAGTGCCAATCCCTGACCGTAAAAAGAAAAGTCACATCTGTCACATCAACATGCTGAAAGCTTATGTTGACCGTGAAAGCTCTGATAATCAATCTCTTGTTATTTCACCTGGTCCCTCTGTGTCTGTTGCTCAGTCCCTGTACAATCCCTACGATGATGGGCTGTTATGCTTCCTGTGTGCGCCTCAGAAACTCTGAAATCTTGGTCAACTTAGATTCATGTTTAACACATCTGTGTGACTGCTCAGTCAGATGTTCGTGAGCTCATCACAAATAACCCAGACTCATTCCCAATTCCACACATGGATGATTCTATTGACTGTGTCGGTTCAGATAAATTTGTGACCAAGCTAGATCTCCTAAAAGGGTACTGGCAGGTCCCACTAACCAAGCACGCGTCTGAAATCAGTGCCTTTGTCACACCTGATCATTTCCAGCAGTATACTGTGATGCCATTTGGATTAAGAAATGCGCCAGCCACATTCCAGCGCCTGATGAACACAGTTCTGTGCGGGGTCAATAATTGCGAAGTGTACCTGGATAATATAGTGGACTACTCATCCACCTGGATTCAACACATCAAAACCTTCAATGAAATATTTGCTCGATTATGTGCTGCCTCTCTGACACTGAACTTGGCTAAATTTGAGTTTGGGAAAGCCGTTGTTACCTGTCTGGGTAAACAAGTAGGACAGGGTGGGATCCTTCCAATTGTCGCTAAAGTCAGGCAATATTAGATTTCCCAGGTCCTCAAACGCATTGTGAGCTGCGCTGCTTTCTAGGTATGGCTGGTTATTACCAGGCATTCTGTAAAAATGTTTCTGATGTAGTAGCACCATTAACAAATCATGCTAGCCCCAAGTCACCGTTCTTGTGGTCAGAGGAATATCAGTTTGCTTTTGAGGTGGCCAAAGCTCTCCTCTGCACTGCTCCTGTGCTTGCTGCTCCAGATTTTACATGCCTGTTCAAACCCAAGGTGGATGCCAGTGCTCTGGGGGCTGGTGCAGTGCTTCTGCAGGAAGATGAGCATGGCATTGACCATCCAATTTGCTACTTTTCAAAAAAGCTCAAAAAACACCAACTGCATTACAGCACAACTGAAAAAAAAAGGGCCTTAGCCTTATTAATGGCATTGCAACATTTTGAAGTGTACCTTGGCTCCAGCTCTGTTCCAACCATTGTGTTCTCTGACCACAATCCTCTCATGTTTTTGGCTTCGATGCAGAACAGAAACCAAAGTCAATTAACCTGCCACGATCTCCCAGAATGCATTGCTGTTTACTGTATTTTTGAAATACAGCCAGCTTACTGTAAAACCATGCTGTAATTTTTACAGTAATTCGTTACAGTGTTGTACTCGCTTTTTTTTAATGATTGTGTTTAATTAAAAGATTCTCAACTTTTCTCCTAACAATTAACAGCCTCACTCTCAATTTTACACTGTCTTGTTTGAATAATAATGATAATACCCTTTTTGTTTTCTGACAAATTCAAAACAAACTAAATGTCCTTTGAGTAAGATTTTAAAAAAATACTGAAAAATAAGTATAAATTAACAATAAAATTAAGTTTATAACAGTTAGTTAAAATAAGACAATGAGAAGCCAAGGAGTCTCAATAGAAAAGCTCTCCAAAGGCCTTCCAGAGGATCTTAGGTTGCATTCAGTGAGGGCAGGTCAGCTATATATTTGAGAACTAACCCCTACAAGTATGATTTTATTTTATTTCATGACTTGTACATTGCCTACTATAACATAATCTGTATATTTTACTGCAGTGGCTCATGCATTTCAGTTGAATCATGTCATGGTCAATTTTAACTTTTTAAAAAATAAAATTAAAGTAACCTAAAATTCTTTCAGCCTATCAGGGCTCATGAAACAGAATATAAAATCAAAGCTTTAAAATTTGTGATTCTTTGAAATAAACTGTATATGCAAATGTGCTGTATTATCATTATTTCTATATAATTATTTGCAACCAATTTATTTCTCAGAGCGTTGATTGCTGACCTCCTGATCAGAAAAATCTGTCTAGCAAACTCTGAAACACATTAATTAATCATGTATGTTTTTTTTCCCCTCAAACATCTATACTAACAGTGAAATGTTCAAGCTGAAATAAAAGAACAGAGACAGTTGTTGGGCAGAAAAATAAAGATGAGTGTGTGTGTCCTAAATAAGGCAGATGAGTGTAAGGTGTGGGTGTGTATGAACACCTAATTGGCCCAGATATCACAGAATGAAATATTCATGGGGAAGCATGGTGTCTTCTGAAAAGGGAATCTGGTGTGTAATGATGAAGTCGGACTGTTTTATCTGCCATGCACCCCACTGACACACTTAAAGCTCACCATGCGACACCACCCACGCACTCACTATCTCTCTCACACACACACACACACATGCACACACACAGTACACAGACATACTCAGAAATCCTTGTGAAGTTATGCATACACATAAACCTGTGATAATAGCTTAACTTGAATGTATACAAGTCAGGAGTACACTTTATATGACATATAAACACAACCCTCTTCCTACCAATCTTTTACTGTGTGGTGAATGGTAAAGTTTCCAATGTGCTTAAAGTGGATCTTAACATCAGAATTTAGTTAATGAATATTAAATGTAAATTAGTTTTAATAATGGACCAGCTACAAAGCAGATACAAATAAACAGGGCCTTATGCAATGATTGCTGACCTGTGCTTAACTCAAGGTGGGCCGCAAAACTCAGTTGCAAAATATAACACAGCCTTCCAGTCCCAATATGTTCCAGATAACGATTAAGATATCACTGCAAGCTGAAGTTGCAGACCACATTATGTATTTTGTGTTTACATAGAAATACTTGGTATGAAAAAAAAAGCTTTTATCAAGAAGTGCTTATATAAACCTTATGTCACTCTACAAAAAGGTTTTACACAAACACCTCTTGATAGAAGTATTGAAACTATATCTTACAGTCTCTTGATGCATGCTCAATAATCCAGGTAAAATAATCCCAAAAAGCTGAATCTGTTCATCTGGACGTAGCATTTTTTTAAAAACGCTACATCCAGATGAACAGATTCAGCTTTTTGGGATATATCTTACAGTATGCAGAAGGTGCAATCTGAAACAGATAAGAGACTGAAAGGTAGGGGAAAATGTAGCTAGGTAGCATCAGATGGTAGACAGTAGGATGGCTTTGGAAATAAAGAAGAGGAAGTGAGTGAAGGCAAAAGCAAGGATTAAATGGTGGAGTTTAAAGAAGGAAGAATGTTGCACAGAGTTGAGATAGGCTCTGTGTGGTAGGGAAGAGTTACCTGATATATGGGAAAGTACAGCAGAAGGGGTGAAGAAAGCTGCTAAGAATGTGTTTAGTGTATCCTCTGGAAAGGTAGAAGAAGACAAGGAGGCTGGGTGGTAGAAGGAGAAAGTACAGGAAAGTATTCAAGTTAAGAGGTTCACAAAGAAAAAGTGGAATAATCAGGAATATGAAGAAAGTGAACAAGAGTTCTGGGAGGTTAGTAGTACAGCCTAGCCTCACAGTACAAGAGGTGAGAGAGGTGTCAAAGGAAAAGGCATATAGTGAGTATGTGAGGCTAGACACTAATGAAGGAGAAAAGGACTCGTATTGATTGGCTAGACAGAGAGATTGTGCTGGAAAGGAAGTGCAGCATATTAGGGTGGTTAATAATAGAGATGGAAATGTACTAACAAGTGAAGAAAGTGTATTGAGAAGATGGAAGGAGAACTTTGATGAGGTGATGAATGAAGAAAATGAAAGAGAGATAAGGATGGCTGGAGGAAAGTTACTGAATCAGGAATTGCAGTGGATTAGTGAGGAAGTAAATTGACTGATTCTTATATAGTGTTTTTCTACTCTTATTGAGCACTCTATACAAACATGCCTCATTCACCCTTGTGAGAAAGGCTTTTTTCTTTTCTCTGTGGTTTCTGGGGCAACTCCACTGGAAGCAGAAGTGCAACAGCTGGCAGGGGCTCAGGACTTGTAGTCCTTTTCTTGGTGGTGCTTATGAATGGTAAATGGACTGGTCCTAATATAGTGCTCTACTCTACCTGAGCACTTTATACAACATGCCTCATTCACCCATTCATGCAAGAACTTTTTCTATGCGTAAGTGCTTTCATTCTAGCATGCACACACATTTGGAGAGCAACTTGCCCAAGGATATTTGGCATGCAGACTGGAGCAGCCAAGGATTGAACCACCAACCATCCAATGACCTGCTCTATCTCCTGAGCTATAGCCTCCCAACAGCTACCCAAAGGATGAAGAGTGGAAAGGTGGTTGGTCCAGATGACATACCTGTGGAGGTTTGGAGACATGTAGAAGAGAGGGCAGTGGTCTTTTTTACCAGATTGTTTAATACAGTCCTGGAAAATGTGAGAGGATGCCTGAAGAGTGGAGAAGAAGTGTACTGGTACCAATTTTCATGAACAAGGGTGACGTGGGGTGGCTGTAGCTCAGGAGGTAGAGCAGGTCATCTACTAATCAGAAGCTTGGTGGTTCGATCCCTGGCTGCTCCAGTCTGCATGTCAAATATCCTTGGGCAAGATACTAACCACAAGTTGCTCTCTGATGCATCCACTGGGGTGTGAATGTTAGATAGAAGCACTTAAGCATAGAAAAAGTTCTTGTGTGAATGAGGCATGTTGTATAAAGTGCTTTGAGGGTTCTGAGAGAGTAGAAAAGCACTGTAAAAAAGTCAGTCCATTTACCATGTAGTAACAACAGAGGGATAAAGATGAAGCTATGTTTAGAAGAGAGCTCAGCATTCAGCAATATGGCTTTATGCTGAGAAAGAGCACTACAGATATGATGGTTGCTTTGAGAGTGTTGATAGAGAAACTAAGAAAGAGTTGAACTGTGTCTTTGTGCATCTAGAAAAAGCATATGATAGAGTGCCAAGAGAGGAACTGCAGTACTGTATGAGTCAGGAGTGGCAGCAAAGTATGTGAGGCTGGTGCAGGATATGTAAGAGGACAGCAATAGAGTAGTGAGCTTTGTGGTAGGGGTGGGATTACATTAGGGATCAGCTTAGAGTCCCTTATTACTTTCAGTGGTGATGGACAGGTTGACAGATGAGGTCAGGCAGGAGTGTCCATGGACTATGATGCTCACAGACATCGTAGTGATCTGTAGTGAGAGTACGGAGCAGGTGGAAGAAAGCCTGGAGAGGTGGAGGTATGCTCTGGAGAGAAGAGGAATGAAACTCAGCAGACACAAGACAGAATGCATTGTGTGAATGAGAGGGAGACAGGTGTAACAGGGAAAGGACTAGAGGTAGTGAGAGTAGATGAGTTGAAATACCTGGGGTCAACCAAGTATTGCAACAGAGCAAAGAGCAACATACAGTAACAAGAGAAGTGAAGAAGAGAGTACAGGCAGGGTGGAGTGGGTGGAGACGAGTATCAGGAGTGATTTGTGATAGAAGAATAGAAGCAAGAGTGAAAGGGAAGATGGTAAGACCTGCTATGATTTATGGTTTGGAAATCCTGGGACTGACAAAGAGACAGGAAGCTGAGCTGGAGATGGCAGAGTTGAAGATGCTAAGATTTTCATTGAGAGTGATCAGGATGGACAAGATTATAAATGAATATATCAGAGGGACAGCTCAGGTTGAGCATTTTGGAGACAAACTTCGAGAGAAAACTGGAAGACAACAGAGAAGATTCATGTAGTGAATGTAGTGAAGGAAGATATGCAGAGGGTTGGTGTGACAGAGGAGGATCCTAGGGACAGGGTGGAATAGAGGCAGATGATCCGCTGTGACAACCACGACATAGTTATTTCCATTTAAACATGTGTAAAAAATAATATTAGTGTTAGTAACAGCTGGCACTGTGTCACATTGCTACACCCCCAGGACAAAGGTCAAATCCTCTTCTACACCTTATTTTACTGAACAGTGACATGTCTTGTGTCATTAAATAAGAAAATAAATCAATAAAAAATCAAGAGATGGTGTAGTAACAAAAAATGTAGTTTGTTGGCTGAGGGCAACACCAAAAAAAAAAAAAGAAGAAAAAACATCAAATGTTTTTTTTTTCTTCCTGCTCGCTTACACTACAATTAGCTGATTTCGATTTGTGTGCAGGGAGAAGAACAATGGTCGAGGGGTCTACAAGTTTTGAAGAGTGGAGATATGAACATTACTTTTATTTTTATTCACGAAAGTACAAGAGCACAATGGTAAAGTGCAAACTTCGTCAAGGACGGAAACAACTGCATTATACTGCTAACACAACACTTTGGAAGCATTTACACAGACAGTATGCTAACACAAAGCTAGTGACAAACCCAGAGTGAAGTTAAAGCTGAGTGTACCCTATCCCAGCAGCCAGAGCCTGATCAACAACAGGTAAAAAAACGCTGTCATGAGCAATCAGGCTTGTAGTATTGTAGCCTCCATCTCTATCTGTATATGTTTCTACAGTATAATCAATGTGGCAAACACTTTGAGGTCTCTTTAGGCTGGTTTTCAACTTTGCTTTTTGTTGTCAGCTTTGTGTTAATATGTAAACACTAAAAGAAAGATTTTATGTATGTCCTCATAGAATAGGGATTTGTGTCAGCATGTGGGACTGCAGCGCAAGGTTTATCTTGTTAACTGGTTATTATGTGATGCTGCATTTAAGGTCACATTATGGAGTAATGAGAAAGTAATGTAATGAATAGTATAAAGAATTACCTTCTCCAGGGAGCAATTAAGTTACCGATTGCATTACATTAAGAAAAATAAAGAGTAATGTGTAATACTTTTTTGAGTAACGACACCAACACTAGTCATCTCACTGGTTTGGTATTGAAATATCACTAACAAACAACCTTGCCATCTTCTGAAAGTTTTAAAACCAAGTGGGTAGAAAGAAACATGCGTTCAAATTCCAGATGTTGTGCTCTGCCTCATACAATTTAAAATACCATATAGTCTTCAAAGTAAAAATACACACCCAGATGTCTCAGCCATTTGTGATAAAAGCCACTGCTGAGAAACAGCTCTTCTTCACAATTTTATATTGTGCCCTGAAATTATAATGTTTTGGTATTCTGTAAACAATTATCAACATTTCACAAGAACCAAAACTCATAATAATTATATTTGGAGTTTATGAAGCTTTTAAGGGATTCACCAAATTCCCCTCTTGCTACCTCATCATAGCAAAGAAAAACCCTACTTATGACATGGAAGGAAGCACCAGTTCCTACTTAAAAAATGCTCTGTGATCTAACCAGTCCATAAAACTTGGGCAGGATAAGATATGTTATAAAGGATAAATGCTTTGGCAACACTTTGTGTCATACCTTGCACATAAATGTCTGTGATCTGTAATCTGAACTGATCCCCTTCTCACTTCTCTAGGTGAGAAGGTGATCAGAGGCCAAGGTAAAGGGAAGGGTTTAGGAACATAAAGACTACAAGGAAAGTTAATCTTAGATCAAATATGTTACCGTTTATAGTGCTACATTTTATTATTTTTTTCTACTTTTAACATCCACAAAGTAGCCAGAGAACTCCCTAGTGTAGGGTTAGGATGAGGTTATATTTTAGCCCCACAGAAAACACAAAAAACAGTTTTAGAAACTGGAAGATGTTACCTTTCAAATCTCTTGGGTGCTTTTGGGCTTCTTCACTTCTAAGATTTTCATTTGAATATGTGATATAGGTGAAAATTCCTTCCATTAACCCCTAAACATGCACTGGGTCACTAGTGACCCAGTGGGTGTTAGGAGGTTAACTTGGCAGCTAGAGCCTTTTTAATCTCTTAACAACCAACAGATGGTAAATGGACTGATACTTACATAGCACCTTTCTATTTAGTTGAGCACTCAAAGCATTTTCTTCTACAAGTGTCATTTAACCTATCTCAACCATTTAGATTCGTAAAACAAGCATAGTTTCAGAAAATATATGTTACTCATTCCAAGGATCCTTTTGAGTTCATGGAAAGACCTTTGTGGACCTTAAATGCCTAAAAAACACTCCTAGAACACCCTTACACTGAACCCTTAAGAAAACTTGTTTAACTCTTCATATTTCAAAATCTCAGTGATATACAGACATCTCAAAAATCCACCAAAACCTACCTGCTTTACAGAACCATACCTGGATTCAATCAAGAACCCATGGAACTGAAATCCCAATTTGATTTGAAAAGGAGCTAGGGCAAGTGGCAGCTGATCATCATCATTCATTCATTCATGCTAGTCATCATTCCAACAGGACTAATCTCTCATTGTTAAAGCCTTCCAGTCCACCATTGGACCAGCTTAAAGCTCAGAGAAAAATCCATCTCTTCTTAACCATTCTGACCAGTCACATACTCATGTATGAATATGTCACATCCAAATCAAATCCTGGAACGGGGGGACCTTTATAATCGACTTTTTAATCCTTAATCCTTAATGTGTTCAATCCCATAACCTGACTGACCTACCATGTTAGAGGAGGTTGATGAGATCAGTGCTGAAGTCATTCAAGACATTATTTAAGAAATTCAGTTTGTTCTGGAGCTTCCTTTGTTTGCTTTATATGTCAGTCTTCTGGTTCTTTAGCAGCTGTACTAGGAACCTTGTTACACATACACTGTAATTTGATGTATTTTTTGGATATGTGTTTGATGCAGATTATAAAACATAAAACATCACATATACATATAATTTTCCTTCTAGAAATCTTCAAAAATAAACTTGTGTACTTGCTACCGCTCCTCACTGGTTCCACAAGATCAAAGAAATTGATATGTAGCATCCATTTAAAATAATGTTAAACAATGTTAAGATCTTAAAATCTCCCTGTTTAGTATTAGGGCCAGTGTTAGCATTAGGTTCACATCTAACCCTTAATATGGAACTTTTACTTACATGGAGAAATCATATACCAGAAGAACTGTAAGACCAAAATGCATATAAGAGATTACTTAAAAGGTAATAACTTCCATGTTCTGAAACTTTGCTTGTTTGGCATGTGGCTAAAATGCAGCCCTAACCTGAACTTATGCGTGGTACAGCTGAAGAAACAAGCCTCGATTATTGCCTCTCAACCCCTTAGCATCCATCAGCTCCCTGGCATTCACCCTAGACATATTTACCTCAGGGTAATTATACATTGTAATTATACATTATCCAGTAAAAATACATAAAGTGCTTATATTTATATTACAATACCCTTTTTACATCCAATACAATACTGTGTATTTGTATATGGAACATTTTATTTTGCCAAAAAGACAAAAAACTAATTCTGTTGAATGTATAAACAAAATATATGTAAGCTTATTCCAATATAATTATTTGAGGTAGCTTTCACAACAGACATTTTCAAATGTGTGTATCCACATAGGCCAGATTAGTGTTCTTTGAGAAAGTGTGCCCCACTGCCATCTCTTGAACTTCCACAGCCCCTCATGCATGATGGAAAGGAAATTGCTTTAACCGATGAAAGCAATACCCCCACTTCAGCACATTAACTTGTTTATATCTCTACTGGTGACAACAGAAAGAGGAAAAGTTTCAAGCTTGGCTGCTCATTGTGGGCCAGTGAGATCGAGGCAGAGACATGGCAAAACAAAAGGCAGCCAGAGAAATTTGCATGGTGCTCAATTATACATTAGCGAACATCACTTGCCAATCTGTTCATATCAATTTAATTGGATTTTAATACTGCCTGTGATCTTGTTTCCTAATTAACAGCAGCGGCTGGCAATAAAGCAGAAGCATGCACCCAGCGACACCTTTGATCCAGGCCATATGGACTTGCTTGGAGCTCATTGGTAGGGGGAGAGAAAAATATCAGTCACCTAAATATGGGCCTATGACAAGCTAGTGAAAAGGGGACTTCCGTGTGTGTGTGTGTGTGTGTGTGTGTGTGTGTGTGTAATGTTGGTTACCATCGTGGCTGAGTTATCTGTGTGTCCATGCATGTGTGAATGTGTTTTTCTCACATCCTGTCTGAATTTGCTACTCCCTATTCATGTGTGTATGCGCATACATGTGTGCATCTATTTGTTGGACATGCCCATGTGTGTGGTTTTCAGGGGGTGGAGGAACCAGTGCAACCCCCAGATGGTGGATATCGCTTCTGCCTTGCGCCTTCATTGATTAATTTCTTCTCTGATTGGTTGTGATTACTGATAAATAAAACATGATCTCAGGATCAGATGCAAATCAGCTCAAGGGGTGTTGAGGGGGACTGTTGATTGCTTTTTCAAATCTGTTTATTTCTTGCCCCGCTGCCCTCAACTCTGGATTGGAGGGCAGAAAAAGGGCAGAAGTTGTTTGTGCTATAACACATGCTAACTCAGGATGGGCTCTGTGATCATGTTCATCATATTTGATTCCTGTATGTCACACTAAGATTTATTTATATATTTATTTGTGTATTTTTATTTATATATTTATAACCCAGCCATGAGGGCCACAAGCCAGTGTACTCCTAGTGCTGGTTCCAAGCCCAGATAAATGGGGAGGGTCAAGAAAGAGCATACGGCGTAAAATCTTGGCCAAATCAGACATGCGAATCATACAGAATGTGATTTTCATACCAGATCAGTCATGGCCTGAGTTAACGACCACCTCCGGTGAGGATGCTAGAGATAAGGTGAGATGGAGGCAGGTGACCTGCTGTGGCGACCTTGACAGGGAGCAGCTAAAGTAATAAGAAGATTTATATATATTTGTTTCATTTATATTAAAATATCAATTCCAGATGACATAGTTTTCTGGCCCCTTTGGCTATCACTACAGAACAGAAGGCCTTAAGTATTTGTGTGCTATTTGACTGGGAAGCCTGTTAATTTGATTAGTCCTTTATTTTACTGACTTCTCTGCTGGAATGGTTAATAATACAAGATGCACCAAATGGAGGGTTCAAGATTTTAAAAATCATCTCACAAGATTGATTCAACCCTAGAGTGTTCTTGGTAAATATTACAAGAAATTTTAACTTTTAAGAATTTTTTTATTTTTACATTGCAAGTCAAGGTCAATTAAATTACCATATTGGTAACCAGGGTTAGGAATAGGGATAGAGTGAGGGTTTGGGATCCGAGTTAGGGTGTTAGATGCCATGATGTTTCTATCTGTAACGTAGCCCAATCTTTATTCATTGGCTGGGAAAAATCCATGTGGTACCATGACTTCACAGAGAGAGGAGGGAGGCCAATTTGGAGGTCCTGAAGTTACCCAATATGGTTTCTGATAAAGGATTGAAATGAGAACAGATTAATGATTTTATATATAGACAATGGTCAAGCCGCCTTGCATTACCTAAACATAGACATATATTTACAGTGGTGTGAAAAAGTATTTGCCCCCCAAACCTAATAACTGGTTGTGCCACCCTTGGAAACAAGAACTTCAATCAAGCAGTTGCGATAACTGGCAATGAGCCTTTCACATCACTGTGGAGGAATTTTGGCCCACTCTTCTTTGCAGAATTGTTTTATTACAGCCACATTGGAGAGTTTTTGAACATGAGTGGCCTGTTTAAGGTCATGCCAAAGCATCTCAATCGGATTTAAGTCCGGACTTTGATTAAGCCACAGTCCTGTGAAAAATGTCTTGTTAAATATCATTTAGTTACATTGCCACATATGTTGCTTAGGCAGAAATATGCTAATTACATTCAGTTTTTCTATGCATACTGACGACTATAAGTGCTTAATCTGCAAGCCACTGATGCATAGAACTTTATTCTGTGCACTTTAATGATCTCACATACACACCTATAGCCAATTTCAGCAGTTAACCTAACAAGCATGCCTTTGGACTGTAGAGGGACTTGTAGAGGTTTGATCCCTGCCTCCTCTAGTATGCCTAGCTTTTAGCTTAAAGTGTGTTTGAGTATTTTATAAGATAAGGATAATATGATACTAATGCCGTCCATTTATCATATATTGCCAGATTCTGTTGAAAAGTTGGTTTTAAGTACTAAAACCTGGCAAGATGTGATGCCGAGACTTAGTGAAGTTGGCTACTAAAGTTACAGCATCTAACTCAATAACAGATGCATTTATTAACAGGTGTGTTTATTGGTGAGCTTTATATGTGCATGCAGGTGTATTTTTGTACTTGGGACAGAGCCGGATTAGCTGTTTTCCCATGCTTCCAGTCTTTATACTATGCAAACCTAACCACACTCTAACTCAGGACATCTGGTCAAAAAAACCTTTTATATCATATATATCATTTTATATCTCATATTGTTATTAATATTAAAATGAATAATTTTCCTAATGACATATTCATAATAATTCAGTTCAATTCAGTTTTATTTATATAATGCCACTTCACAACAACATTTACAATATATATACAATATAGAGAGAACACCCTAACAGTCAGATAACCCTCGCCAGCTCTTGGCGACAGTGGGAAGGAAAAGATCCTTTTTTTATCTGTGGGAGAGAGCCAGTGTTGAATAATTACTAACAATTAAATTAATTAAGTGGTGTATAAAAACATGGAGTGTGTAAAGAGTTGAGTGAAGAAAAAATGCTCATCATAGGAAGCCCCTAGCAGCCTAAAATCTATTGAGCATAACTGAGGGATGGTTTAGGGTCACCTGATCCAACCCAAACTACAAAACTGATCAAAAAGGAAAGTTTTAAGCCTAATCTTAAAAGTATAGAGAGGGTGTCTTTCTCCCAAATTCTGGTTCCACAGGTGAGGGGCTGATGGCTGAAGGCTCTGCTTCCCACTCCCATTCTTTTAGAAAACCTAGGAATCACAAGTAACCCTGCAGTCTGAGCGCAAAGTGCTCTATTGGGACAATGTGGTACCAGATGATTAAGATATGATGGGGCCTGATTATTCAAGACCTTGCATGTGAGGAGAAGGATTTTAAATACACTATCTGAGCACTGAGCACCCACTGTGCATTTTACTTCGATTCAATTCAATTTTGGATTTAACAAGGAATCAGTGAAGAAAAACTAATATGAGAGAAATGTGATCTCACTTTTTAGTCCCTGTTAGTACTCTTGCAGCAAGAGTACTAACAGGGATCAAAGTTCTAGATCAACTAAAGGCTTTTCGGGGAGCTTTTAGAGTGACCTGATAGTAATGAATTACAATAGTCCAGCCTAGAAGTAATAAATGCATAAACTAGCTTTTCAGCATCACTCTGAGACAAGATGTTACAAAAGGGGTTACTCCTGAGTATGAATATGAGATCTATAAGTCTTAACTTAAACTTAACACAAACATTTGATATTGGAGGGAATGCTAAATTTGTGTGTTTTTGTTTCTGTTTTCTTTTTCATATTTAAAATCTTTGTATCTAACTATAAGGTAAGTTGTTAATAACAAGTTTATAAAATTTTGCATTTCTTTTTTAATTGTTATTATTACTTTTTAAACAAATTAGCAGGGGATAGAAACAGTATAATTTAGGGGCATATTTGGACTGCTAAGAGTCTTGCTTGGTTGATATTCCTGCCTTGCATATTGGCCTCTGAGGATTTGAAAAGGCATTTTTCTTTTCATCACTGTTTAACAAAGTATGAAGACTGATGGGAGATTGGTAACTCAGCAAAATCACTTTAACGATGGGTATGGAAGGGAACAACGATATGACAAATATTCTCTACACATAGGTGGTCAATTTAAGGACATCTGAGCTTCTTCCTCCTTCAGTTGCAGTATTATCATGGGCTGTAGAGTGTGGAAGGTAGAGAAGATTAGGCTCTTGGGTCTGACTTGGTCCTCCAGAGACACATCATCAGTTAATACCGGAATATCAGTATTCTCAATGTCATTATTATCATGGTTGATTAACAAATATGAAAAATGGAAAAGCAAACCCACATTGGCTGGGTCCAACTCTGTTGCCCTCATTATTTTCATGACAAACACAATAATGCCTCATAGGTCAGGTATTTTTGTTGTACCCCAGTTGCTTGGCACACAACAAACACTTCACCAAGGAATGAAAAAAATGATTTGTGAATATTATAGTAGTAACACATTTCATTATTTACAGGCATATTATGTGTAATACCTTACTGGGGGAGATCATCTGAAACTGTTGCCATATAGAGGAAACCCTTCTTTTTTATCCAGACTCCAACAAGCTCCTCTATGTCACAGGCAAATTGGTAAAACTCCAACACAAAAACTAACACATAAATCTTGCGGGGAGCCGTTGCACTTTATATATGTTCATAAATCACTTTAGCACCATAAAATCACAACACTTGAACCATTTCCTGAACCAGCGAGGCTTCAGATGTCATCAGTGACATCACTCGCCCTTAAAGAAGCAAGCCTCGATACAGGCTTCATAAAAGACTTCCTGGATTTCTCGACACAAGCCCCAAAGCCTCGGCACAGTACGTCCCATCACTAGCGTTTTCCCTCATGGATTTCCAGTTTGAATTTTTGGATTTTAGTTCACCCATTTTGGACTCTCAGCCTTGACTTAATAAAGGTTTGGTTTTTTGTTCTTAAATCCAGTGCAACAAGTCTGCATTTGGGTCCTGAAATCATTCTCACATGGCTGTCCTTTCTGGGGAGCTTAAAGAGGAGTTTATGAGGCTTCATAAGATTTTCCAGAATTCTGGATCCACTGACATTAAAAACCCTGTTAGTGGGAGTTTCTGCCATGAAAGGCATAATCAAAAAACATTTTTTCCACCTACTGCAAATGCTCAGATTTGAGCATGCTCCTGCTACCTACCTGGCCAGCATAAGGTCGGAGGATGAGGAGCTAGCTTCTCAAGACCCTCAAGCTACTACATGCATATCAGGCTACCTGAACATGTCAGCTTCAGGTCTGAAAGTGCACCTTAGTCACTTCTCTGTAATAGTTCCATCATCAAACATACTAGATTGGATGTTGTAGCATTTACACATCAGTTTCAACATGTCACAGTGAATTCATTCAGTCAAATGAACAGACAGGCACTCAAATGACTAGGACTTGGCCTTTAATACGCTGCTTAAAAAAATTAAAAGACATCAGATCTCAATAGGGAAAAAAAAAACATGCTTGATATCTATACTGATGTGGACTGGGTAATGTGTTGGGAACTAAAGGATGCCACATCGTTTGATGGAAATGAAAATTATGAACCTACAAAGGGCTGAATTCAAAGACACCCCAAAAATCAAAGTAAAACAATGATGCAGCAGGCTAGTCCATTTTGCTGAAATTTCATTGCAGCAACTCAAAATGGTACTCAGTAGTTTGTATGGTCCCCACATGCTTGTATGCATGCCTGACAATATTGCGGCATGCTCCCAATGAGACGATGGATGGTGTC
>VUQS01046890.1:0-10668 GCA_015108495.1 Heterochromis multidens
ATATAAATAAACAGGTCTCTCTTGTAAATGAGACATTGAGTCTCAATGGGACTACCTGTATAAATAAAGGTTAAATTAAAAACAAAAAGGAAAAACACTGCTCCACAGTTCTACTAGTGGTCACAGACCCCATGAGGCAGCTTTACGTTTCATACTTTCTGTTTCAAAGCAGATTATAAAACAGATGGATTGTCTGCCATGTCTGCCAAAAAAAAAAAAAAGATGGTTATGTCAGCCAACATAATCCATTCCAATGGATTCCTCATTTTAGCCTTAACAAAATCCTTGGAACATGCAACACTGGAATATTTATATGAGTAGCAGCCAAACTGTTCTTTATCTTCAGAACAACTTTCTGTACTTTAGGTTCATGTTGGGGTAAATGAACAACTTTAGCAGGTCAACAGGAGTTTGCTATGCACAAATCAGCATTCCTCTTCTCTGTCTCCTGTTTCTATTTGTTGTTGTGTTCTATTTACTTAAATGGGTAAGGCTGGGACGTTTATTGAATTGAGAATGGCTGACTCCCTGGCACTGTGGAGAGAAAGTTTATAGAGTCGGAGATAAAGACACAGGGACTGTCTGTCTGCTAGTCAGCAAAGTTATAATAAGTGAGCTGCAATCTTGTCCTGTGAAGCCATTGTGTCTGTCTCTGTGTTTGTGTCTGGTAGTAGTGTTACTATCATGCACACAGTGGCCTGGCAGATTGGAGCAGATATTTGCATTCTGAGTCAGGATCAGAGGCTAATTGTCTCCATGACTGCAGTGTAAGGCAATATGCACTGTAGTGGAAAAGTTAGTACTTGTGACTTTGCATTCATCACACAGGATATCAACACTTTTAATGCCTCAGTCTCCCCCTCTGTGACTCATTTTGCTCTCAGGCATTTGTTCTCTGGATTTTCTCTACTTTCCCTATTTGACTTTTCACACCAAAATATTGACACACTCATATCCATGACATTTTCACTCAGCATCCATCTATCTATTCACTCTCTCTGTGACTCATGATAAACACACTTTGACATATCAACACATGCAAAGCACAAGGTCTTAAATCTACTTACTGATGATTTTGAGAATGTTTCATTAGTATGTATTCTCTGTGTGAGTGTGTGTGTGTGTGTGTGTGTGTGTGTGTGCGGGTGGGGGGTATTCCTGAAAACTGAAATACCAGATGTTTAGTATTGTGACAAATTGGTCATCTCTCATGACAGGACCGGCTTGTTACTTTTTACTTGGAAGCATACCGAAGTGGAGAAATCAGTCTTGATTCATTGGAATGAGTCACTAGAGTACAAGTTTATCCAGGAAAGCAGCGTTTAGCTCCGTGCTGACGCAAAGGTCTCTATTTGCAAGAAAGTTAACTATTACAGGTCTATTTTATATGGACGTACACTTTTTATGCACTTTTTGAAAACGTATCAAATAGCTATGCACACATTTACAAGTGTGCATATGAAGCCTGTGTATATATCTGTGTACTGTAGTTTCACTTTATTGTAAATTGTGTGTGCATTTTTGCGTGTTTCTGTTTGTGTGCGTGTGTGTCCGTGACATCTGTCTCCTCTATTGTTTTCAGCACTGAAAAGTGACAGCAGGCCTTTAGGAGGTTATGGCCCATCCACCCCTCCTCTTTTAGGAACTCCGCTCTTGACAGGCACTCTGTGGGGCGGCCTGCATCTTAAAGACCCCCCCCCCAGGCCAATCTCCTGCCATCCTAGAGCTGTTGTTGTTACCACAGTGACATACCCTGAAAGAACGTGTCCTACGGATATGGTCAAAGAATTCCTCTGGTTTCCAAGTTATGGTGGTGGGCATTTGTCTGTAATGTTGTTAGATGGTCATGGGTTTAATCATAATCAAAAAAACCCTTTGCCCCCTCCTCTCTCTCACACACACATACACAGACACCCGTAACTCTGTGTCAAACCAACACACGCATATGCATATATTTATGCATGGATATTGCATACCATCACACTGGATACTGGAGTAATTTACCCAGTTGGCAGTTCGCCATATAGTTTTCAAATTCACCCGTAATCTTGACACACACATAAGCACATACTTTTTCTCCAGCCTGTCGCTTGCAAGCTGTTGCTGTGTCTGGCATCTTCACTCTCTTCACTGTCTGAGTTGTATTAAAAAGAGCTCTGACCACAGCTAAAAGGAAAATGGTTGCTGCGACTCTAATTGGGACATTTAACAGGACATGACAGGCTGAATCTCTGTCCTGCTGTGTTGTTTACATAGACAACGGTACAGAATGTGAATCTGTAGCAGAGAGATGGGCATAGACAGAGGCAGCTATAGTTTGATGGCAGGTTGTTAGATGTGGCCTTGGAAAATCATCATGGGGAAACCAATGCTGACGAGCACCATCCAAAACCCAAGTGTTGCCAGCCTGGTGTGGCTTTGTAGCTTGTGCCCATTGGCGGCGTGTGGCATAAACCCGAACACACACACACTCCACAACACACACAAACACATGTCAAAAAACAGGCGCAGACAGATTCAAACAAAGACATGGAAATACAGACCAGAACATTTACAAAGTCATTGGTACAACACATGTCCACGCACATCTACAAACACTGTACTTGAGCAGAAATATGCATTTACTTTTTGCTTAACATCCCCAACTTGGAAAAAAGTACTTGTAGGCGGAGAAGGCTGCAGTCTGGAAAGGAATGTGTCCATCTGGGTTCAAAGTGTAATTATAATGTGGCTATACACCTCATTGATTTAGGCTCAGGTTTCCATGTTATGATGAGCATTCCAAGCAAAATGGGAAAAGGTTACTGCACACTTTGTTACTTTGGTTATGTGCAGTACTTGTGTGATGGAAAAGCTGACAGTAACCTTCAAAGGAGTTTCCTCTTCTCTTCTCTTCTCTTCTCTTCTCTTCTCTTCTCTTCTCTTCTCTTCTCTTCTCTTCTCTCACAGACATGACAGAGAATGAGAAGAATGTTGTTTACCTGTCAATTTAGGGATCTACTCTATAATGACAATTAAAACAATACTTTATCTGGAGGTTCATCCAAGTGTAACAACTTAATGAGTAGATACTCCAGACACTCTGCAGACACAGAGAAGCTTTGATCATACCAAATCACATCTAAACACTGTCTTGTTAGGTAAAAGGGAAAGTAGTAGTTTTCTCTTTGTCTGTCTCCAGCATAATTATGGTTTTCATAATGTCATTTTTTTAAATTTTATTTTATTGCAATACAGTGTAAAGTTGTATTGGCTGAGCCCTGTGTTAATATTAGGTGAGCCATTTGCAGTTCTTTATAAATGTCTAGTTCAGGAATATCCAGCTTTAAAAAACTACAGATTTTTGCATAAATTTCTTTTCAATAATTTTCTTAGTGATTCTGTTATTATACAGAAATTATAAATATAGTTGAACACCTGGAATACTGACAAAATTAAAAATCTTTCTTTATTAACATTCTATTTTAATAAAGTGAATTATGGAAAAAAATGGTATGTAAGCAGCAAAGTCAACAAAGATGTTCACAGAGTCTTGTTGAATCTTGTGTTGAGTGCAGTTTGTTCAGAGGTTCTTGAGGACACGACAGTGGAAATGCACGTCTTTACATCAGTTTACTTTGGCTTGCTGCAGTGGTGCTAAACTCTTTTCGCCATTATGCACAGCTTTTCATCCACTGGCGCTCTTGGCCCAGGCTTTCAGTTGTTGGTCAAGGGGTGTGTGGAGGTCAAAAACTTCAGCTCTGACTCTGGAGTTTACACTCCGGAAGAGCACTTTCCCAAGCTCTCGCCTTTTTCAGCTCCCCCAGGGATTGGCGGTGAATTACAAAAATCTGTTTCTGTGCAGGCATGCAGAGGAGCAGGGGAGCAGGGGATGGGACTGGGGAGCTCTGGTGGGAATTCTCAAGTGGAACCCTTAAAATATGAAACAGTGAAAAAAACAGGAAGGAGAGAGAGGAGAGGATTTTGACATTGGAGCTCACTCAGAGACTGCGGCTTGGAGGAGAAATTTGATCTGGGGCCCAGAGAATAATGTTAGTGTGCTGAAGAAGCCAGGTTATTGTTGAAAGGATGTGTAAGTCCACTCACTGCAGCATATTCACTCTGGCTGAAGCTTTCTCAGAAAGGAAAGGTTTTACCATTAGGCTCAAGAAACCCACATTTTGTGTCAGCACAGCATAATATCAGATAACTGTAAATACTGCTTACTGTTGGAAGTATTTTCCCCATATGAATTATGGCATATAAAGTGACGCTTCCTCACATGTCTGTAAAATCCTGACCCTTTGGGTGCTGTTGATACCAGAGACAAGTCTCAGGTGTCATGCCATAGGATTGTCTCCATCTCTTCTAGGGCTTGGTAAAACATAGACATCTATGGTTGTATGACAGCAGAAAGTGTGTGTAAGAGGTGCCATCACTTCGCATATTACTTGTGGGTGTTAAGAAATTACCTCATCCATCACTATCTGCCAAATAGAAAGTCTCATTGCCCTCTGTTTGGCAAGATTTCCTGTCAAAGACCTGACTTACTTACTATGTCAGTGATAATTTATGTGAGCTGCAACCACATTGTTCCAACCACAGGTGCTTCTAGACCCAGGTCTTGTTTCGTAGGATGAGCCCATTGTATTTGTGGATAGGACCTGAATATTTTAAATTTTAAATGGGTTTGGTGACTTTGGTGAATTGACCAACTACTGATTTGGAATAAAAATCAAAAATAAGTAAATGGTTAACAGTACTAATAGAGATTTAGGAGTTAGAGTCTCATGGCTCTGTAATGGTATGCATTCAGCAATCAATCAAGTTGATTGTGAGATATTTCACAAGTTAAAACTTTGATCTGCTGGCAGTGCTAGAGGAGGGGATCATTGACGTCATATAGCCTTACTAGAAGTAGAAATTATCATAGCCATCCATTCAACAGTCATTGTAATTGTATTTCTGTCTGGAGAAAAGTGGTGGATAGACCAAATGAAAAACCATGCTGCTATCTTGACTAAACTATAAAAAGAAACGGCAGAATTAAGGTGTTTAAGAAGTAATAATATTTAAAGTATTTAAAATGGGGTTAAAAGCCTGATGTTATGAAACCTCTGCACACCTGGCCAGTCACTGAGTAATTTGTGACTGTCAGATTGTCTTTTTCTGAAAATCCTTCCTTTGATTGGAGGACTGTTGAAAATTTTCTTTCCGATTCTTTTGAAAATCCAAGAAGCACTTTTCTTTAAGCATGTTAAGACCTTCAGTAACACTAAATTCTTGCAGGTTTGCTGAAGGTGAAGTGGTTCTTCAGCTGTGGGTTTTTGGACTTGACAGGGGCAATGTTATGGGGTAATGTAGGCCAAACTGAGAGCTGAAAATGGGCCTTGGGATGAGTTGGCAAGATCTATGGCCATCAGAGCCAGCAGGGTAATTGGGAGCAGACTGGGGATGAGTCAGGAGCTCTGCTGATGGGAGCTTTCTGTCACTGGACAGGAGGGGCTGACATGACCATGGGAGGGATTTGGGGGACATATGCTCCACCTCTGCAAGAAGAAGAAACATGACACGCTCTCCCAGATGGGGGGATAGAGAGAAATTTGTTTTCTATGCCTCCAAGTTACTTGTCCTCCTCCACTTCTTTTTTCTTCTCATTTAGATAATGTTTTGTATTTCTTTGTTCATGAAGCTTCTTTTCATTGATGGAGCTAGTTAATGCCTCTTAGTAGCCTCTCTGTTGCTGATTAGTAAAATCCATTGTTATGATGGAGGAAATCCTTCATTATTCAGTTTTCCACTGTGTCAGTTGAGTTTTTAAAAGAGACTCTTCTCCATTCGAAGGATCAACTTGATTTTCAGCTTTTCTCTGGCCAACAGTGATTAAAAGCTCTCCCCCAAATTTAATTTCATAAAGGGTTTATCACATCTAAGTCTTTAGTGTACGACTGACCTGCAAGCCACACCATTTGCAGTCAGTTGAATGTAAAAATGAAAGCCACATACTCTAAGAGTTAAAAGCCTGAGATTAATTATTGTAAACGCTTGACAAGTGGAGATCAAGTGTGAAGGACTTTTAGAAGGATTTTGCTGAGTTTGTGTGGAGTTTTCCTTCTGCTTGTTGCCATTTTGACCTTGTGGTAGTCAGAGTTGTCCCATTTATCAAAAGCAAACTCAAGTTCTTAAACACTTCATGCGGAAAAGCCCGATGACTTCATTTCACAAGGTTAGCCTTGTTTCGGCTTCCTGCAAGTTGAATCTCATTTCCTATCTGTTTGTGTGCACAAAGACAAACAAGTAAATAACTATTCATTTGATACATAAAAAGCCTCACAAATGGTGTTGCGTTCTGTCGCATGGTTGTGCCTTTGCGCCATAATTACACCCACAGTGGCTTTCTTTGTCATCCCAGTCATAATTAAGATTTGTTGACATTTTCTGGGGTAATATTTTGGTCCATACTTCCACCTCCCAGTGGGATAGACTGTAGACACCAGTCATCAGGAGTCTCTGTTATAAATGACAACCACAATAACAAGAAATGCTATATATGTGGAATTAGAAAAATAACAATGGATACAATGGTATATTTAGAATGGACTGATAAGCAAAAAAACACACAGGGAGAAATTAATTGTTTATGGTATCCCCCTACAGTTCCTGTCTGGTTCTGTGGCTAACCCAGTTTCAATGCTGTCTCACGTCCATCCTCCTCTTACAATTGAGGAAGAGGGTGGGGGTGGAGGACCAAGTGGGGACAACACAGCGGGGCAGGGGGACTATCAATGGGTTTGGACAGCACTTTGCACTCTGTGTGTGTGTGTGTGTGTGTGTGTGTGTGTGTGTGTGTGTGTGTGTTTGTGTGAGTCTGTGTGTCAATGAGTGGGCACATTTCAGGCTTGTAACACATTTTCTGTGCATGGGCAAATACTGTACACAGACACACATAGTCATAGAGTTAGTCTGTTTGGATTTAGTCCAAGGCCTTGCTATGAAATCAGCTTGGGAAAGCAGCAGGGGCCCTGAACAGGACACAAAGACAGAAACAGAGAAAGGGGGACTACAGAATTGTGATAAAATTCCATTCTTTATTTGCCAGACCATCTCCTCCTCTTCCTCTCTATACATTTTTTCCTTTACCATCAAACCTTTCTTTCCTACTTCTTAAGGAAGCAGGCACAACCATTTCAAGCCCTCTAGGTCAAGGCAGTATGCCAGTCATTGAATTCCTAATATGCCTTAAGCCAAATGCTTCACGTTAGACATGTTAGATTTGACATCCTTACTGTGCTCACAATAAATTGGCTTTACGTGATTTCTGCTTTCCGTATGAAAGAGAGCGGGCAAAGGATTAAAACCCCTTCCTTTCTTTCCTTTACTCCTTCCTCTGCATCATACACTTCTCCCCGCAACTTTAAGACTAAGTAGGAATGAAAGAGAGGTAATGAAAGGGAGAAATAAAAGAGTGAAGGACGGGTAGGAAAAAAAGTTTGCCATTCCAGAAAAACCTGGCTAAATGTGCAGTGGTGTGTTAAATTGATCGCAGGCACGGCTTTGGCACGTCGTATACTGGACCACATCTTGTAAGCGTCCCCAACTCAGCCTTGGTGCAGAAGGAAACAGAAGAACATAAGTGATCTTTTCTTCTTCACTTTATAATTCACATTTAATTCACATTTTGAGCAATAATTTTAAAGTATTATATATAAAGTATTTGTAAGTATTATAACTCAAGTAGTTTAGAGATATCCACCCATGGTTACTTTCCTGTATTTACTCCAAGTCCTGATATCCGTGAAATGCAGTGTGAGCTCTGAGTGACTTTGTCCTTTTTAGGTATTTTGAAATGACAGAGCGAAAAGAACAAGTTTGGGAAAGAACAAGTAAGGAATGATGATGTCATGGTGTTAGCTGTTCCTGCAGGGCTGGACAGAGAGATGGAGAGGAGGATGAAATCTTTATGAGAAGCAGCTGTAGAGACGAGGCAGACAGGCAGGCCTCCGGAGCTTGATAACAGCAGCCAGCCCACAGCTTGTTGACAGTGACCCAAAGGTCTGATAAAGCAGAAAGTGAAACACTGACAGCACCACCTGCATATAGTGTGATAAAGGTAATTTCATTCCATTAGCAACATTTTCCCACATTATCACCAAACATTAACATGTGAGATAATATTTGAAGCCTAAGCATAAAAATAATCTTCTACTAAGTTAGAAAAGTAAAAAGCACACTGGCAATATCACTGTCTGAATTGATAGTCTATATTTGCACTTCACAGCAAAGAAGACTAGGGGAACTGCTGTATGACATAACTTAAGGGCCAGCAGAAAGGGCCTTGTGTGGAAAATTTGGTGTGTGTAAGTGTCTATGCATCAACACATTGTCATCAAATGAGTTCAGGCAGATTTTGTGATCTACCTCTGTGAATCTTGTGAGTTCAGAGTCTATGAAAGTGCTTCTGTCTGTCCAGCTGAGTAATTTTTGTGCTTGCTAACAGCTTTGCAAAACTGCATCTGAACAAATCAGTGTCTCCAAAGTGGAGATGTTTGGCCATAATGCACGGCACCACATTTTGCAAAAACCAAACGGAGCATATCAGCACAAACACCTCATCAACTATCAAGCATGGTGGTGGAGGAGTGATGATTTGGGCTTGTTTTGCAGCCACTGGGCCTCGCCACCTTGCAGTCATTGAGTTGACCATGACCTCCTCTGTGTACCTAAGTATTCTAGAGCCAAATGTGAGGCCATCTGTCCGACAGCTAAAGCTTGGCCTGGCTGAAATGCTGTGGCGGGACCGTAAGAGAGCTGTGCATAAAATAATTCCTGCAAACCTCAATGAACTGAAGCAATGTTATAAAGAAGAGTGGGCCAAAATTGTTCTACAACGATGTGAGAGACTGATAAAGTCACACAGAAAATTATTACTTAAAATTGTTGCTGCTAAGGGTTGTTTTACAAGCTATTGAATCATGGGTTGTACTTAGATTTTCACACACTGCTTCTGCATTTTGTTTACCTAATTTTAAGATGTGGTAAGAACTAGACAGTTTTTTATGACCTGATACAGAAAACCTTAGAATTGAAAGAGGGTGTACTTTTTTTTTTTTTAACATGACTGTAAGCTTGTTTTGTTTGTTTGTTGAAAACTATTCCCTCTCTTACATTTACCATTTACCATTATATTTAAAGTATATTTTTAGAGTAGGCTGTGGTGGTCAGAAGCTAGGGTACTATTTATTACACCAACACAACACCTTGCTTCAAGCCATTTAGCACAAATAAACAACATCCCTCTCTCAGTGGTATTTTTTTGGTGTGTTTAGATGAATCTGTCCATGTCCATGTCCAGATACCCAGTACCCTTCTGTTGATAGAAATCTCCCACGGGGTTTGTTATGCAACTGATGCTTGGCTCTAATGCCCTGCCTCTGACACCAGCTGCTGTTATCTTTTAAAGCTTTAAAGGTATTTAGGACTGTGTGCTGTTCAGTAACCACCAAGACTCTTTTCATCTCTTTTCAGACCAGTCCATGACTGGTCTGAAATTTGTCCTGTGGATATAGTTTTGTGATGGCTTATATCTTGAGTTCATTGGATGAATAATGTAAATATTAAAATCAGCAGTAGAGTCAGCACATGACAGAATGTAGCGAAGTGTTTTTTACTAGACTTGTAAAGTTGTATTTGTAGAAATATCACTTGGTACAGAAAGCATAATTGTTATAAACCTCAGAAAATCATCTCCATTCCAAGCAACTTTCCCCTTCGATGTCATCCACACCGCTTCTGATGAACAATACCACATCCACTTCCTCTGCCCCACATGTGCAGCCTGTCACACATCACAGGACAGAGGCTGAAGGGGGCGGGGCAGGTAGAGGTCTTTTGGGTCGCAGTTTCCCATCATGATTTTATTGGTCTCAGCAGATGACTTCCCTCAACCTCTCCATTGTTATGGCAGCCATCTTTTTCTAGGGGTCAGTGTTAACAATGGCTGCGAATAGCTGTAGGAGACAAAAGCCTTAGCACCCTACCAGAAAGAGTTTCCTCAGTAACCGAATGTTGTAAAACTAGCAATGCTGTCAAATTTACTGCTTTTACAAGCTGTGAATACACTGCTGCTTGTCAGGTTCAGGCCAGTGCTGGGAAGCACTGTCATGCACGTATCAGTCAAATTTGAGATATATTCGAATCCAGTAAGGCAGAATTGTGTAAAGAAAACCAAAAAACAAATTACCTTTTAAGGGCACTCAAATTTCCGCTGAGAATTTTGGCCTTGGGGCTCTGAACAATGAAGTGGGACAGCCTAAAAGCATGCGCTGTTTTCACAGTGCAACAGTATACTCATATTTTTCTTTGCAATATCCACTTTCCTCTTTGGGTTTGACAACCCCTGTCTCTCCAGCCACTGCACCACCTCTCTTCCTGTATTCCATCTTTCCTCTCCTCTCCCCCGTGACATGCAACACCCTTTCTATTGCAAAAAAATTAAATCGTAAAAGTTTTACGATTTTAATTATAGTAAAAGTGGAAAACTATGTGCAGTCTTTATGCTTCCCCTTCCCCAGCCCCCTTTGCATGCAGGATTTCTGTTCTTCATTTCTTTGTTAGGTTTTAGTAAGAAGAAAATAATCAGGTGGGGGAGGAAGGGGGGGGGGGGGAAAAAAATTTTTTTTTTTTTCTCAA
>VUQS01046890.1:10688-27078 GCA_015108495.1 Heterochromis multidens
TTTCTCCTCAAACATGTGACCCCCGCTCGGCTCACAGCTGAAAATAATTTGGGCCTACAGGCCAGTGGATGGCTGACGCAAACCTTCCTCCTCCTCCTTTCTTATCTCTGGGGGCTAGGCCTCGGACTGATGGGGAGCTAAACACAAAAGAATGAATGGCTTGAGCTGTGAGCAAAAGCTAGAAGCTAAAAAGGATGACATATTGTTCTTGTGGTCAGCTTCTTATCAGACAAGACCACAACTCTTCCTTATAGTGCGTTTATTCTTTTATTCTGAAAGAGAAAAGCACTTGACCCTGTGGGCTAATTATGCTATTTGCTCAGGGAAAAGTTCAGCTATTTAGCTCTTTTTTTTTTTTTTCTTTTGACATTTGGACTTTTTTTCTGACTTGTCTCCCTCACTGCCAGTTAGGACAACAATTTGTGGAATTTGGGTGAATTTGGCTCACGTACCCCTCAGAGAGGGAGAGCTGAGCCAGGCAATGCTCAGGAAATGTTTAATGGCCTGCAAATACCTCTAAAGTATCCCAGCACATGTGGTAGAAGTCAAACACATAAATCCACGTGTGGGCCTGGCATATGGACTCTTTGGCAGGATGTAGAGGTCTATGTAGGTGTGTTTTCATGAGGTTTTGTGTTTGGCTATGCAGCAGGGTGGCAATGCATGTATTAGTGTCTTTGTGAATTTATTGTAGAATAAAAGCATGAATACAGCAGGATTTGGCCCTGACCTATCCCTTTTTTGCATTTATTACTACTTGCCAGAAGCAAAAGGCCAGGGCCTATTGCTTCATGCCAGCCCTCCACCAGTGTTTATGGGCCACGCCATGAGCACTGTGCACCAGTGGCCCCAATTCAGTGTTACATATGGATGGCCTCGCTGTACTCCAAGTGGATCTGGTTTCATTATACTCTGACAAATGGACCCCGTAATAATTTAAAACTGAGCATATCCCCTCACACTCGCCTTAGCATTACTTGTCTGTAATAAAGGACAGAGGGAAATGTGTGGCTGGAAGATAGACAACAAATTAAGGAAGCTATTTTCTGGAGTGAAAGGAGAATTTGCAGTGAGGTTCAGAAGTGCAAAAACAAAATGTGTGTGCAGTACTGCACCAGAAATCTGATCTGGCAAGTGCAAAAAGGCAGAACACTGAGGATAACCTAAAACGTTGAGTGCTCCTCTCTTGCCACCACTGATATAATCCTAATGGATCTTAATTGGATTACAGTGTGGAGTTTTTTGTACTTTCCATGCATTTTTCCATAATGCCACATGGCTAATGGGAACCTAATATGCCTGTTGGCTGTTTAGGTTTTTTCAGCTCTATTCTCCAATTTCTGACCAAATGGGGAATGGTAGTTTGGAGGTATGCCATGCAATCTGTGAGGTCCGCTTCTCTGCAGCTCTCTTCAGAAATGAGTTTTAAAAACCATACAAATAAGAGGTTTTTTTTTAACCTTTTGGTAGTTTACTTTCATATACCACTCCCTAAGGGAGTCCTAGGGAGGTACATCTTCTTTTTACCCAATCCTTGTTCACCAGTCTATATGTCTGCCTGTTTATCTGTATCATCCTGATATATTTAGTAGAAAAAAAATACAAGCTGAAATATGTTCAGCTATACTCAGTTTTCTTTGCAACTTCGTAACCTATAAGTTGAAATATAATTATGTTTTCCTTTGTATTCACATGTGCTTCAACACACTTTTCATTTTTATAACTAGCTGACTGACTGTCTCTTTTTTTACCTGTCTTCTCAGGATGCCAGCTGCTAGCACCATGACTGGTGGGAGGGCCCTGCTGCTCTGTACAAACACTGACAACTGTATCTACCAATCAGTTAACGGGTGGGTGCCTCAAGAGCTAATGAAATAGTTTACCATGTTTCTTCTATAGTACCTTGTAGTAAATATCTGATTTTAATATCTGATTCTGTCAGAGCCAACGCCAGTATGGCGTTGATTTTGTCCTCCTAAACAAGGACTTTTACCCCTATGTAATATATGTGATATTACTCACTTATCTGTCATCATGAGATGAATTGAGGTGCTTCTATATACAGATAAGAGCAGGGTTAATGCCACTAGTGGAACTTACAAGCTGGCCAAAGCACAACTTGTTAGAAATTTAAAAAAATGTTCCCATAGCCAACAGAAAGCTCTGAAGTGGCCTTAAGCAAGGAGGAGACGCCCCTTTTCCTTAAGGTCAACAGTATAACAATAGCAGGGAAAGGGAGCAGAACAGGGCAGGGGTGGCCATCTGGCATCTTGATACTGTTACTGCCCCCCTGCTGCCACTGTCTGATGCCTCCATGACCACTCTCTAAGGACCCTTCTGTCATCCTTGGAATATTCATTAGTGCTATTTAGATTATAATGAAGGGATTTTTCTGTTTGTGCCAATAGTAGTGGAAGATTTTGATGGTTTGCCATGTCAGTTACAGTTTCTCAAAAGGTAAAGACATTTCTCTTAGGGAAAAGTCCAAAGTTGATGAGCAGGAATGTTTTTGTTCATTTCAAATACTCCATTTCGTATCTGCTGGTCCTGCAAAAGCTGAGCTGCTCAGAGATGATTTTGTGCCCCCCTACCTCCTTCCACCCTCAGTGACCCACATGTCTCCTCCACCTATCAGTGGCCATGGGTGATGGACAAGAGTCCTGTAAAATGCATTTTTAAATACCTGCTTTTTATTGTTAATTTATCTACCTTTATCAAAAGAAAAACATTACAGATTTTTCTTCTTTGACTCCACTTTTTCTGTAACTCAATCACTTGTCTCCTCTACCTACTCTGGCACTCCTTTACTTGGCTTTTCTATTTGACCTAGTTTTTCCCCTCTGTTGCTTCATGCTTAATAAAAGCTGTTACACCCAAGGAGTGCAAATAGAGAAAGAAAATCGGAGGGGGAGACAGGCCACACTAATAAAACACAGAGCAATTTGGAAGAGAATTATTTAGTTTCCTCCGTTTTCATTCTTACATCAAGTTTTGTCTTTTCTTTAAAGGTCTCTGAGGAAACTTGAATCAGTAATTTTCCCCCCAGAGATTTCCTCTAGATTGCATGACATTTGGTTTTCACATCCAGCAATGTCATCAGAAGTCACTCAGCTAGGCCACATTTCCTCTGTTTGTTGGAAATTCAGTCATTTGATGAATAGGCTTTCGGCCAGAACAGAGTTTTGTGGGTCAGGAGTAGAAAAGAAAAGATGCACGTCTACACTTAGCTCCCTCTCGTCATTTGTGCATACTTGCATCTCCTCTCCAGAAATAGCTGTGTGTGTAGCTTGTAAACTTTGACCCTCAAACCCAGAGTTCAAACAGTCATGACCCACTAATGTTCCAGGAGTGAATCACAGCTGATGTTTGAGCTCTTTTAACAAGAATTCTTGTTTGGCCCATAAAACAAAGCTCTGTTTGGGTGTAACTGTAAGTACTGGGATTGCGTGGCCAATTTTAAGATGCTTTGCTGTGTACAGTAAAGGCAACAATAGACATTTTGTTAAAAATAATTGCAATTATCAATTATTAGATTTGACAACAGTGCAATGTAATTTCTCCCTCTGTTATTTTATCAACATAGTTTGCACTGGCCCTGTGACAGATTGGCGACCTGTCCAGGGTGTACCCTGCCTCTCACCCTATGGCAGCTGGGATAGGCTCCAGCCCCCCCGCGACCCTGAATTGGATAAGTGGAAGAAAATGGATGGATGGATGGATTGATAGTTTGCACTGCTGCCTTACCAAGAAAAGACTGCAGACTTTGCCTTTTTCTTTTGGTTTACTTTTATTCCTTCCACACAGTCTGGTTGCATCTTGTGATTTTATGTTCAAGTTTCAGAAAAGCTGTAATATCCTTTTTGAGAAGGACTAAACAATCAAATGCTCTGGATTTGGAAGATCATAATCTATAGTAAGCAAAATTTTCAGATCCTTCTAGATCTGTGTTGATTGAATTTCTAAATTCTAATTTCTAATTTTCAGTTCTTGTATCAAATTGTTTTTGACAGGTTTAAGGACAGATTGTGCTTTTAAAGGGGCCTGAATTGTGTTTTTAATGTCATTTATAAATAATGTTTGCTCATTCTGGTGGCTTTTTGCTTAAAATGATTTTGTTAAAAGATCATTATTAATGTATACAAGTGTAGTGCAGTGCAGTTTTAATGTGTTTTAACATCTCTAGATGCACTACCTAAGGTGGTACAGTGAGGTCTCTTCTAATGGCAGGGCTTTAATTCCTCATCTTCCCATGTGCTGAAGTGTCATTGGGCAAGATACTGAACATAGACACTGGCACATTGTGAGGTGCTTTGTAGAGCAAGGTCAAGATTAAAAAATGCTATATAAATGCAGAATTTACCATGTATTTTCCTTTTATTTCTCCATTGTGTCTGCATTAAATCTGACAATAATGAGAGTTAATGAGACTTAATTGTGTCCTGTAAGTCTATATGGCAATAAAATGTTTCTTAGGTAGTTCATTTATTGCTATGTTTCTCCAGTATTTTTTCTTGTTTAATTTGTGTGTATTTTCATTCTTCTGCATGTTTCTTTTCTAGGCTCCAGTGCTGTGGCTTAAAGCTTGGGGAGGCTCCATCAGCAGTGGTGCCCCAGCCCAAAGAGGTGTGTGGGTCACCAGTGGACAAAGACAGGAGGGACACCACTGTGTCCATAAAGAATCACCTCTCTCCTCTACTCAGCCCAGGTCCTCCTGACACCATGCTGGCTCACAGGAGAGCCACCACTCCCACCACTGACTCACAGACTCCCAGCATTGAAAACGGCCTGTGTGGTAAGCTGAACCACAACAAGAGCCCAGCAGGAGCCAAAACTGCCAGCATCCGTGATAAGATATCCCAGTGGGAGGGCAAGAAGGAGTCTGCTCCAGTAACTATTTCAGGAACATGTCCGCTAAGTGCAACACAGAAGGAAGTTGAGACAGTGAGGAAAAAGGAATCCAAAACTACAGATGTCCAAAGGACAGACAGCAAGAGGTTTGTCAGCTGGGACAGACAAGACTCAGGGAAGGAGAATGTTGGTAAGCTGGGGGATTCAAGACCTAAATCCCCAGAAGCCCCAGCAAACAAAGACAGAGAAGTGATGGTAGAGAGGGGGTTTCGGGCTTCTAAGCCAACAGAACAACTTCAAGACAAGAAAACTGTTTTAACTCATGTTAAGAAACTGGAGAAGGCAACAAAGGAGGTTCCTGACAGACCTTCACTGGCATTTCCAGGCAATTACTTCTGTCCTCCCTCAAAGGAAGAGCTGGAGGAAACAGAAAAGAGGGGCAATGAGCCCATTTTTGGGACTTTTGACATGGCTCGACCTGGTGGGATGCGGAGAAGGAGGGAGGGAGATTCAGAGAACGTATACAATGAGCCAGGTGCTCCATCTATAAACCCTCTACCTAAACCTCAAAGAACCTTCCAGCACCACACACCACCCACTACCCCAGCTTTAGGGCCTTGCTTGGGGAAGGGAAAAAGGAACTTGCCTCCTTTGCCATCCATTCCTCCTCCACCTTTACCCACGTGCCCACCACCAGGAGTTTGCAGGAGACCGTGGGCTGATAAAGGCCGCAACAGTAGTAACAGGTAAGACACTGAAAAGAAAGAAGGAAAAATATGGGAAACCATGGTTAGTTTAGATCCTCCGTCCTGCAGCAGACACCAATCCTAGAATGTTAAACCTTTACTCAAGTTTAATAATAGGCTGAAAAATTTGGAAAAATAAAGTTAACCCAATCTGCACATCTCGAAATCTATCAAAAAAGTTCTGTCATGTCAGGAGAGAACTGAATTAACTGGTGATAGCTTTGTGTACATATCCTCAAACCCTTCCCCCATCACCACTAAACAAACACTGAGGTGCACAACATTTCCCACATCTGCTGTAAATCAAAATCACCGGTGACCTCATCCTTTTTCTAAATATCCCACAAAATGAGCTCATTGGTTGGATCTTAGGAATGTACACATCAACGCAACTAGTTCCTCCTTCCAAAACTGTACTGGAAGAAGAGAGCAACATGAAGAGTGGTGCGAGTCATGTGAAAGAGCTAGGGGACCTTTGCGTTTTTCAAGAATTACAGCTGTGAATGTAAAAATGACGGTGCAAGAACAAAATGAATTCTTAAATTCATTTTGCATAGTTACATTAAAAGTGAACAGTTAAGATGTTGAAGATGTTAGAGTTTTTAATTCCTAGTAGCCCTTGAATTCAGATGGTTACAATCAAATAAGCAGGACTCTCTGTAGGGAAACCAAAAAAATGTGAACTCTGCAGTATTGAGCACATCTATTGTTCGCTTTTTCCAGTGGTCTGAATTCTTGTTTGGGAGCTTGGCTTGGATCTGTTACATTCCATACCATATGTGGAGGCCTCACTCAAGTGCGTGCTCAAGTGTGCTGTGTCAAGCCCTTTGTTTTGTCAGACTGTCTCCCTCTTGAGTGTCCATTGCAGGGTCCATTTTCATATTTATGCCTTCACCAGTTACCACTTCCACTTTATCCAATACTCAGCAATAAAAGCCACTTTAGTTATGCCCATATTGTTCAGTTTTGGCTAAAACTGTGTTAGAACAGTGATACAGCATTTACTTTGTCTAACTTTATTTTATATATCTGGAGCAGTGCATATTATTGTTATGTACTCTATTAAATAATTATTCTGTATAAATAATTACACAATTACTTTGATTGCAAGACTTTTATATTCTGTTGATCAAGTTGTATTGATAAAATGGCAGCTTTCTTTAACTTTATGTGCATGCATGTGGAAATATATGCAACCCTGGATATTATTGTGCACTTCAATGTGTTTCAGTCTTTGCAATGATGAAACACAGATGTGGTTATTTTGATGTTGCAGCTAGCAAATAGTAACATCAGTTTCAAGTTTTACATATAAAAAAAAAAAATCAAAAACATTACCATGGCACATATTCACTTTAAGATGTCAGTCCTTTGTGCTGCTCTGTCCACCAGGAAGTCCTATGAATTTGAGGATCTACTACAGTCGTCTACAGAAAGCTGCCGGGTGGACTGGTATGCTCAATCCAGACTGGGCTTAACACGCACTTTATCAGAGGAGAATGTCTATGAGGACATAATAGGTAAATATTTCTTTCCAAAAATCAGCTTTCTAACATTTATTTTTACTTTAACAATTTTTTGCTTTGTATGCAAATTCATAAATTTATTTAAATTGGCAATAAAGTAAAAAAAAAACATGTTTCATGTTGATACTTCAAGACCCTTGAATTGCATTTCTCATATAAGCATGTGCTACAGAGTTCACAGACAGAGTTGATGAAGAGGGCAAAATGTCTTTATTCTGCTCATTTTTTTCTGTTCTAGTTTTAATTTAGAGCCATGCTGCTCAGCTTTTATTAAAAATTATATGTAGAAACTTGAACTACGTTCCTAACTTATTGTCTGCTGTGTTATGCCAACCCCACCTAGAGCGTGTTTAATTTCATAACGTACAATAGTGGCGTTGTGTGAGGTTGTATTGTAGCTGAGGTTGGCTTCTGTGATTGTCAGGGCAGCAGGGGGCATGTGAATGGCTTAGAGCCATAGCACATTACTGGCAGTGGCTTCAATGTGTCTTTGGTTTTCATCTGACAGACTGGTATGTAATGAGGCTGTTTGCTGGCAACAATCAAATTAAGTTTAACTATATCTGAGTGATGCCGGAGCTTATTTTAACCCGGTTTATAGTTTCCTCCTTTTGTATAGTAGTGTTAGTTAAAACTCTCAAACATTGTTCAACAAATACTTACCAACATCCCATGGGTAAAGCAACTCAGACTAACTATATGTCTACTAATAAAAACTGCTCAGGGAGGCAGGAATATTGTTGTCAGCAGTGATGAATGCTTGTGATGTCCTCAAAGTCTTGCCTTCCTCCACCCACAAACCTCTTATAAACACCCTTTGAACACATAGTCGCATGTCACTGTTTGCAGTCTGAGAGGAAGGCAACTGTTGTCGTCACATGTATTCAGTCTTATGTCTCCTTGACAGATGTGAATAGCTGATAGCACACACAAACACATTATAGAGATTAGTGTGACAATCTCTTCAGCAGGCAATGTGGAAAACAACACACTGATCCCTTGTTTTTTTTTTTTTCCCTGAGCAAGAAGGAGCAGGGAACTGAACGTCCCTCTTTATTTGCGTACAAGTCACATCTGGTGAATGGATTGATAGAGCAGGGGAGAGACGGAGACAGACAGAGAGAGAGAGGCACAGGTTTTGGAAAGCTACCCTACTTCGTATATGCAGGGGTTACTTTTAACTCTAGCTGTGCAAACATCTTATCACAATGAAATATGAGCTGGTTACGCATATTGCTACTTGTAATAGCTCTCGGCACATCTGGCGTAGGAATCATCTGGCAAAACAAACATGACTAATATGGAAAGAGTACTTATCTGTGCTTTGGAAAGAGCGTGTATTGTGTAACTTACGGAGACATTAAAAAGATATTTTTTCTTCTAAAGATCCTCCATCCAAGGAGAACCCCTATGAAGATATTGAGCTGGAGAGAAGCTGTTTGGGAAGCAAATGCGTTTCACCTGCATCTTCATCTCCTCTCCCCGGCACACCAACTAAGGTACATGAAGACCAACCACTAATCAAATTGATTCAGCAGAATCAGGAAACTACTAAAACTATGTTAAAATGTATCTGTCCCCACCAGCTCTCCTCCAAGCCTGGCTTTTTCAGACAAAACTCAGAACGACGAAGCTTCAAGGTCCCTGATCTACGTAAGACCAACAGAGACACTGGCATCTCCTCACCTTCCCGAATCAGCCCCCCCTCCACACCCAGCAGCCCCGACGACACCCCATGTCTCTCTGGAGACCCTTACAATCGCAGACGGAGGAAAATCCCTAAGGTATGAAAGTCTGAGAGGCCATTCACAGAACTCAGGCTTTGTGATTTCTGGTCAAGCAAGAAAATTTCTGACATATATTTCCTGTGGGAAGAGTACCCAAAGAAAGGCCTCACTGAAGCTGTATTGAAATCATCTTGGTATGAGCCAGGCAGATTTTGTTTATTAGTTTAAAATGTTAAAGGCATTTTTCATTCTCAACTCCTCCAGATGGTTCTGAAAATCAATGGCATCTTCGAAGCTCGGAGAGGCAAGAAACGCATGAAGAAGGTATCTCAGTCTGCTGAATCCAGCTCAGGGAGAGGTAAGCCTTCAAGTATAGTAGCAGGCTGTCAGTAAGACTGTTTATCTCTGATTTAGTGAAAGAAAATCTAAACTGACTGTATGCACATCTTCAGCTTGTGAAATGTCATGTCCAGTACTGCAGTGCTTCCACCAAGGAGGTTGCATTTTTCAATATGTCTGTCATCTCAAACAACTGTTTTCAGTAGAGACATGAATTCAATGATTGTCTGGCACCATGTGTAATTTTTGGTAATCCTCATGAGGGAAATTAGTTTGATAGTCCACTGAAATCAAAAGTAACAGAAATCAGGCAACTCACAGACAGAAAAAAGGACACTACCATGCAAGGCAAAGGCTGCATTCAATATACCGCTTAAGTGGAATGTTTAAACTTATTTCGGTATATTTACCTCTATATGTTTTAATGCACCAAGTAAAAAACAAAAAACAGCAGCTGCCTGTACGGTTTGGTCTTTTGGTTAGCAATAAAACACTAAAATATTCATAGTTTAGTATAATGTTTGGAACATGGACATATTTTCAAATGCAGAGAACATTGAACAAATCAAATACTGAGCACAGAATGCACATGAAATAAAGTTAACATCAGGTGTAACTGTAGTGAGTGATGAAAGCTTGAGTGAACCGTGGTGATACTTATACATTTTCAAGCAACGCTAATGGACTGATGGTAAATAGACTGATTCTTATATAGCGCTTTACTACTCTCCCGGGGCACTCAAAGCACTTTTATTACACACCCATTCATACAAGCACTTTTTCTATGCTTAAGTGCTTTCTATCTAACATTCACACTCCGATGGATGCATCAGAGAGCAACTTGGGGTTAGTATCTTGTCCAAGGATATTTGGCATGCAGACTGGAGCAGCCAGTGGTCGAACCACCAACCTTCCGATTGGCTTTTGGTTTAAGCTTTTGGTTGCTTTTTCTCAGATTTTTTCTTGTCTGAGATCAGAAATTCTGAGTTCCCAGTTGCCATTAAATGCAGCATAACACTGACCCAAGCCCACAGTGGGCTTGGCCATAGAAAACCCATGTGGGGCCCACAGTCAAATTTTATGTGCTGTTCTAAAACTTTGGTCACTAATAACTGTCTTCTGTTTTCTGTTAAGATGATTATTTGGTCATGACTATAAAATTGGACAAATTAGAAAAAAAATCTCATACTAATTTGTTATTGATTGTGATCATTGTTTTAAAACTATAGACCCCTTTGTACAAACTAGAAAACTGCTTTTTATATGTTCATTTGTTTCATAGTTGTAGTTTATTAATAGTTTATCTTTAATACGATCAGCAGTCAACCCACTGCATGTGCTTTCTGTCATGCTACAGACTTTGTAGTCTTGCCTTTATGTGTCCATACTGTCTCATTATTTAAAGACATGTTGCATAGGTCATTTTATTTTGGGGTCTTTTGGGGCTATAGCTCAAGTAAAAAAAATTTGCAAATATATGATTTCCTGTGATTGTTATTTGCAGTCTTGTCACATTGTTTCCTTTTATTACTCTCTTCTCTTTTGTTTTTAGTGACAGACGAGAACAGTGAGTCAGAAAGTGACACAGAGGAGAAACTAAAAGGTAAGAACCCCCAAAAAATGCTTAGACAGAAGCTATGTAGTGCAATCTATAATATAAATGTTTTTCATTCATACGGGATGTAAATGTTAATATTAACGCCATAAATTATGAATAAGCACAACGTGAGCTTGTGTACAAAACTCATTTACATTGTCGTTTTCTTTCTATTCTGTTGTATAGCTAACATCTGAAATATACACAGCTGGAAATGCAGATTGGGTTCCTGTACCTTGCGGTTTCACTGCAACATATTTATGTTTATGTGGATGACATGCATGCATGCACGTGGATGAAATGTGTTTCTGTGTCCCTCAGCTCATAGCCAGCGGCTTGTGTCAGTCCAGTCAATGTTGAGGCAGACTGGGCGATACCGGACCTTGGAGAGGGATTTGATGGAATTGCAGGAGAGGAAACTCTTTGAGTATTTTATAGTTGTTGCGCTCCACAAGACCAAGGCTGGAGTTCCATACCTGCCGGAAGTCACACAGCAGTTTCCTCTCAAGGTAAGACAGAAATGTTACTGAAGCAAAACAAGAGAGACTAAATATTTTCTGTAAACTTTTGAAAAATAGATGGGAAGGAAATAGGATTTGTTTTTGTCTTAGTCATTGTCTGCTGTTTTACCTGACCAATATTTATAAGACAACATGTACACACCAGTTTACGAGCAGTCACAACTAGCACATAACAACACAGTAGGTCTTTTAAGGAGCAACAGCGCTAATTTTTGTAATAAAAAAGTCTGGTCATTTGAGCAGTGATACTGCTTTATTTCTGATTGAAGAAAAGAAACAGAACTCAAATTTTATTAGGTAAAAATCAAAGAAAAAACAAGACTGATTGAACTCAAACATGTAGAACCAAAATAGGTGCTTTAAGTAGTTCATTTGTGACTCTTTATATATTTGCTCATTATGTGTCTGCTGTGCAGATTCCTCTTCCTGTTTATCTCAGTCTTTTGACAATCTAATCTAAAAAAGCTGTGTCAGGAAAACATGAAGTCCTAATACTTTAATGGTGTTTAATAGTCTGGCTGTTTTAAATATCTGGAATGTATTTATATTTATGTGTTTTCCCTTTTGTCATCTAGCTTGAAAGGAGCTTTAAGTTCATGCGAGAGACTGAGGACCAGCTGAAGGTTATCCCACAGTTTTGTTTCCCAGACGCCAAAGACTGGGCGCCTGTTGACAATTTTCCCAGGTCAGTCTAAATCTGATTGCTGTGGCACACAAGCACAAAGTGAAATGAAATAAAAGGACACAGGAATTTCCCAGTAGAGTGGTGACAGCTCAGCTGTTTTTCTTGCTAATAACCACTTGGTTGTGGAGAAGCTGAAAGTCCCAAAGACTGTTCTGTCATGACCCACAAAGTACTGGAAATGACTAATTTTTAGTGCCTTCAGGAGAAATGTTAGGTTTAACCATACACCTAACTTGTTATTTCAGAATCACCTCCCTTTGTTTAACCAGCTGTATTACAAAATAACTCCTGTCAATGTCTACATTGTTCTGAGAAGTGATGATTGTGTGCTGATGGTGATGGCTAACAATTATCTAGAGTCTGATGGGTGATGGGCAACCAAGCACACGTCTGCACTGAACTGTCTGACACTCTTCCCTGTCAAGAAGGTTAACACCAGTCAATCCTTACCTGTCAGGTAGAGCTTAGGAGGTGCTCTGTGGGTGTTTTTCCAGAGTGACCCTGTCCTGAAGGCCCTCCTTGTTAAGTACAAAGTCAGGCTTTGGTGGTAAAAATCTAGCCCTCAGTTAATTTTTTTAAGATTGTTTCCAGATTGTCTGAATTATCTTTCTCTTTTACATCCCCAGTGAGACATTCTCATTTGTACTGACTGGTGAAGATGGAAGCAGACGTTTTGGCTACTGCCGCCGTTTACTGGTATGCTCTTAAAATTCTTCTGCTTATGGTCACAAGTTTCTGCTAATTCAAGTTTAATAATGCTAATCCCTTATTTTAAATCTGTTCATTCAATGTCTTCTGCTTCTTTTGCCATTCCGACATATTTCTTGAATATGGCTGAAAATATAATTTAGATTTTTCTTTTCCTGAATGTAGCTGTTAAGTTTCTCTAAAATAAAGGCTTTGGTTTGCTTCACTGCTCTTATCCTCTAGTTGTAGTTGGGTGAGCAGTCTTGTGTTATGAAGCTGTCTGTCTCTTTCTTTCTGGCTTTTCACAGCCCAGTGGTAAAGGCCGAAGGCTCCCTGAAGTCTACTGTATCGTCAGTCGCCTGGGATGCTTTGACCTCTTCTCCAAGGTAGATATACAGTAGTGACTTAAGCAGCGACACAAATGTACAAACTATATTCACATCCATTACTTGTATTCAGTTACATTGCTTGGATTTGCATGTGTTACACAAACCCCACTAAAAAGTACCACCCTCGGTGCCCACAGAACCCCACCCACCCTTTGCCTAGTCCGCTTTCCCACAGGGTCTTGTAGTCCTGGCTACAGTACAGCAACACGTGTGAAATAGAGCTGATGTGGTTGCCTCAGTGGAAAAGCTCCCCTGTAATGAGCCTTAGATTTATCTACATGTTGACCTGTGCAAATATTTTGCAGCGTACATATGCCATTGCTAAAGTTTGATTACTAAGAATACATACATGGTCATGGAAAAGTTTTCTAAATATCTTCCTTGTGTATTTGATCAGCTACACAAATGTTTAATTCAGCACAGATGTGTAGAATGTGTTTGTAGAGGAGTACACATTATTGATTCAGGGTGTTAGCTGTTTGGTGTATTAGTGCAGTTCCCATTCAAGCCAGAGCAGTATGAGCAAGTGATTGAAATCATTCAACGCAGGAACAATGGTATGTGTCAGCTGGCAACATTTAACTTGCTTAAAGAAAAATACAAAAAAAACCCCAAACTTTTATGAAGTTTACTTAACCTCCAATAGTAAATATTTATATTTACGTCTATAAATTATATATCTCATACTATGGTTTACTCATGAAAGTTGGTTATGTTGCATGAGAAAAACATGAAAATGGTTGCTTTCATGAGTAAATCATAATATGAGATATAAGTCATATAAGACATAAAAAACATAAATATTTGCTGTAAGTTTTTTCTGTGGCTTTTCCATATGGGAATTATATGTATCCAAAACAACCTAATACTTGGTGTTAGGTTGTCATCGGTGCAAACATACTGCTGTGAAACCATAGAAGACCTTAGGAATTGTGAGGAACAAACGTGACACTTCATTTCATTTAGTCCCCAGCAATACACCAGACAAGTATGATGTAAATAGCAAGATGAGAAAACACATGAATACAGACAATGATGCCTCCTTTTGTAGTTTAATTAAGCTATTAATATATTTGGCTATTCATACTGCTTTACGGTCAGAATAAATGGATTTGGGTTAATAATATCCACTTTGCCAAAAGCAAAGGAGGCATTTCAGTCAGGACCACTGTAGTCAACAGGATATTGCTATTTTCATTTTCAGTAATTTATGTTCGGCGGTAATTTATATTTGGCAGCATGGTTGTGTTCTAGAGGCTTCCTGCCCTTCCACTTGCATATATGGAAAGCCACAGGTGGGGAGAGCAGCAGCAAGACCCAGCACAGAACTCTGTTCTCTGCTGCCATCAGTGTGAAAAGATATTACATTAGTTAAGTAAGACACAGCATGTAAGGAGGAGCTGGGCCGGATGTGGGTAGCAAAGTGGATTGCACATGTCCAGCAGCTGTCAGCAGGCTATTGTGGCTTAAATAGCATGCACTATATGAGATCTGCCAATTGTATGTGTAGAAGTGCCATTACAATCAGCTGATCTGTCAGGATTATGGCTACACTTGACTTTGTGGGCCTGCCTGAACTAATGACTGAAATAATGAGCTTGAGTATATTGAAAAAACACTCTTGATTAATTTAGAATGAAAAATGACTGTGATGCAATTTTAAGTGTTGGAAAGTCATCTTTGTTCTGGTTAAACAAAGGGAAACACAGTGAAAGGAATTCCATAACAATAAATAGGATACTGGAGAGTCAAGTCTGAATTCGGAAACTCTTATTATATTTTAGCTACATTTCATAATTTATTTTTATATTTTATTATATTTTAGCTTTTAACTACATTTTGGGTCTTATAATTTGGCACACTTAAGTAAATGTTTTAATGGAAAATTAGATTTGTTATAGAGTATTTCCACAGTGTGATATTGCCATTTTTCTTCTTAAGTAGTTTGACTTAAACAGATTTTGTAATCTATTGAAGGTATTACATTTCAGCTGGGATTTTCAACATGGGGCAGTAAGAACAACACAATACCTACAGACTGCTGGTGCTGAAACATCTCTATTTTTGCCTCTTACAGATTCTGGATGAAGTAGAAAAGAGAAGGGCTATCTCCCCTGCTCTGGTGCAACCTTTTATGAGAGGTATCATGGAGGCTCCCTTCCCTGCTCCAGGAAGAACTATCACCGTCAAAAACTTCCTACCTGGCTCTGGGACAGAGGTGAGATGATTGTGAAGACTTTCACAAGTAGTCTCTTACCCAAATCCACACTGTTTAAATTATAGAAATAATCACATTAATATCTTTACAAGTGTACTTGGGATAGAGTCTTTTTCTTTTTCTTTTTGTGTATCTTTCACCTCTCTTTCTTTATTGCAGGTGATAGAACTGTGTCGCCCATCAGATTCTCGTCTGGAACATGTGGACTTTGAATGTCTATTCTCTTCATTAAGTCTACGTCTTCTCCTCAGAGTTTTTGCCTCCCTGCTGCTGGAGCGCAGGGTCATATTCACTGCTGACAAGCTCAGGTTGGCTCCAGCACAATATTCAGAATCAGAATCAGAATACTTTATTAATCCCAGAGGAAATTATGTGGTTACAGTTGCTCCAGGACAGTAAGAAAGTAATTAACAAGTTAAAATACCAATATTAAATAATAATAATATATTACAAATGACAAAATATTACAAATAACTCAATATATAAATATCCTAATATATTACAGAAAATTAACTATAGATAAAGTTGAATTGAGGTGCCCCTCTTATCATACTGTCTTTGTTATGTTAAGGGTGTACAGTTGATGATTTCCTGTGTCGTTCAGTGGTGCATTTGGGTAATCTCAGTCTCTCACTGAACGTGCTCCTGTGACTGGCCAGCATGTCATGGAGTGGGTGGGAGGTATTGTCCAGCATTGTCCTTAACTTGGACAACATCTGCCTCTCCGACACCACCTTTAGAGAGTCCAGCTCCATCCCCACAAAGTTACTGGCCTTGCGGATCAGTTTATTGAGTCTGTTGGCATCCGCTACTCTCAGCCTGCTGCCCCAGCATGCATCAGCATAGAGTATGGCACTGGCCACAACAGACTCATAGAAAATCCTGAGCATTGTCTGACAGATGTTAAAAGACCTCAGCTGCCTCAGAAAATAGAGACGGCTCTGGCCCTTCCTGTACAGTGCAGTTGTGTTTTTAACCCAGTCCAGTGTATTGTCAGTGTGTACTCCGAGGTATTTGTAGTCCTCCACTATGTCCACATCGACCCCCTGGATTGAAACAGGGGTCACTGGTTTTCTGGTCCTCCTAAAGTCCACAATCATTTCCTTG